>NQII01004949.1:107928-119921 GCA_002778355.1 Clitarchus hookeri
ACATGAATCTGTCCCGTGAATGTTTTAAAACCAGCAATAGCGATCCTACACGCACGTGCCGATATGATGAAGTTGCCACGGTCTGACGTGAGTTTGTGCAGTGTGCAGGAGAGTGTGTTAAGTTTTTCTATGCTGGGTTTCCGTGCGAAACGAACAAAATAAAGGTGCGCGTACTGCACCTGCTGTTGTTGAGAAGGCGCACAAGGAACAGAAGCAAGTGGGTTACTTCCAGTTAGTGCGAAGGGGCCCATTGTCCGGGTGTTTCTAGTAGGTTTTTTTTTTTTGCATCTATTAAGAAATTATGGCTAGCTCTTTCAACTTTTTCCGTGTGAGCATGTCAACAGTTGGCGAGTGCATGTCCACCAGGCATGTCACCGGGCGGGTGACTATTGGACCCGCTGGAATACGCGAGGGAAAGGAACGGANCACCCGCTCCTCTGAAATGCCCTCATTATAGTCTGTCCCACGAATGAGTGCACTTTTTTTGACAGTCTGGAAAGCAGTCCTGTTTTGCGTTTGCAAGAATTTTCCAGAATACTCCGGCATATTTTTTTTTTATATATTACCTAACTTTGTATATTTTGATTTTCTTGCCTTATTAATTGTGTCGGTATTTTTGGTCGTTTTACGGTAACGGTGATTTAATTCAATTTTAGGGTGACTGCGTTATTTCAGAACTAATTTTAGTCAGGTATTCGTGCTGAGTTAAAAGTAAGTATAGGCTATTCAGGGTAAAGTGAGCACTTTTTGAAAGACCTTTCACTTGGAATAACAGTCAATAAATACATTTTATGTTAGCCTTAGACGTTATCTTCCGAGTGCGGTGTAATAAACACACTGCGTTTATTTCTTACATGGCAATATTTAATTTAAAAAGGTGGTTAAATGATAAAAAAAATTGGCTGAAAGAAAAAAGTAACTAGGGCATTAGAAGTTCTCACTTTACCGTGACCAGTCTATACAGAGTTAACTTCGCTTCCCAGCCTGTATGGATGCCTGTTGGTAGATTGCAGACAGCTCGGGTAGCTCAGGATGTGTCTTACAGTGATTGCGTTTCACATAAACGTGGGACATCGTCGTTGTACCTTGTACCTTGCCAGCCGAGCAACGCGCAAGTTCATAGACGTAGAACATTTGTGTTATGGTTGTGTGCGTTTTTCGTGCCCCCCAGCGCAATCTACGAGCGACGCGTAAACTAAATTTCTGTTAATTTTGTATCCGGCATAACGCTTTAGTTTAGTATCCGTCCGCCGGGATAAAACCGCTTTTTTCGCTCGCTCTTTGCGCTGACGTCACGTCGATGTGTTCCGCGTGTGGTCCCGTGTCCGGGGAAATTTCGGCGGGAACTTAGCTTCCTCGCTATCAAGCTAATTTTATTTCAGGTCATGTACTGTATAAAAAAAAGCAGTATATAGTAAAAAAAAATTCCAGAATTAGTTTTTTTTTTTTCTACATTAGTTTTTTCTGTACCCTCCAAGATGGTGAGTACAAAACATCATAGGCTGTTCACGGTAAACTGAGCACTTTTGAAAACCCTTCTTAAGATCTGCGTGTATGCGCGTTGTGTATTCTTGCACCATATGTAAGATTTACATTGCCATGGGTAATCACTTTATTCATGCGTCGGCCGCGTGAAACTGTGAAATTCTAAGAAAAGTAAATATCTTACAAATCTGCTCGATGCATTAAATAAAACAGAAAAAAAGTTACGGAACACTTTTTATTTGACGTTAAGATATGGAACAACTTTTCTTGCATCGTTACCAATTTTACTGGGCACTTGTAACTCAGGGCGCCCGTTAAAATGTGTGCAGGCAAGGGCAGTGACTTTTTTCTATTGTTGATTTCAGAAGTGCTCAATTTATCGCGAACAGTCTTTACAGTACAGTAAGTACACACTGGTTGTACATTGAAGAGCCAAAAAACAGGTGTACCTGCCTTATATCGTGTAGGGCCCCCCGAGCACGCAGAAGTGCCGCAAGACGACGTGGCATGGACTCGGCTAATGTCTGAAGGTATGCAGGAGGCGATTCACACCATGAATCCTGCAGGGCAGTCCACAAATCCTATTTGCGCCAATTTGAGAAAGGGTTGCACTTCTGTCACGTTTAATGATTCTCGTCAGTCGTCGTTTGTCCCGTTCTTTCACGATATTTTTCCGGCCGCAGCGATGTCGAAGATGTGATGTTTTACCGGATTCCCGATATTCACGGTACACTCGTGAAATGGTCGTACGCGAACATCCAAATGTTATCTCTCCTGCACCGACTATAACACCACGTTCAAACTCACTTAAATCTTGATAACCTGCCATTGTAGCAGCAGTAACCGATCTAGCTGCCGACAGCATCACGTTACTCTGATTGGTTCCATACCTCTGTTATTTGCATACGCACGCCTATACCAGTTTTTTTTTTGGCTCTTCAGTGTAAATGTGCCGTGTTTGTTTGCTCTTGTAATAGGTGAACTCTTTATTAATTTTCGCGTTTAATTCGTGTATCTTTATAGCATCTGTGTCGTATTCATGTCAAATTCGAGTTAAGCTGTTGTTGAGGTGTCTGCTTGCCCGGCTTTCGCGTTTATCAAGCGCCTTCTTTTGCTCGTCTAGAGCAAGTGAGAATCTCCAGTTTCCTGCCTTGCTTGGAGAGGCCTTATCGCTGCGATGGTCTCAGCTAAGTGCTACGTGATTCTTGTATTTGATCGTCTGAACCACTAATAACCACATAATACAAAGAATAAATGAAAAATATCTAGCTGTCTTTGTCAAAAGGAATTTTATATACAAAGAAACTTTTAAATTTTAACATCTTTGAAGTGTTTGGACAGTTAAGTGACAATATATTAATTTTTGTTATTTAAAGTCAATTTCTTTAGCATGCGAGGAGTGCACCAGGGCACTATATTCNAGTGACAATATATTAATTTTTGTTATTTAAAGTCAATTTCTTTAGCATGCGAGGAGTGCACCAGGGCACTATATTCTATTTTTTTTCGTGCGTCCATTTATTTCTCAAACAATTCAAATACAATCATTTTGTTAATAACAATATTTAATTAATAAATTAAAAAATTCATTGATTTGTTTTTTTTTGTTACTTTTATAATTAATTACTTCTGGACTTTATATAAATAGTTAATATTTCTAGATTTGTTTATAGNTTTTTTTTTGTTACTTTTATAATTAATTACTTCTGGACTTTATATAAATAGTTAATATTTCTAGATTTGTTTATAGATAAAATGTAAGAGTTGCATTGCAGTATCGCTTCCAGTTAATTCCAATAATAGGTGGCATTTATTGTGACTGGGATGACGGTAGCAGAATAACTTGAGAACTTTGTGTGTCAGTGTCCTCAATATATTGTTTTTGTTACTCAAGCGTTTATTCATTTTATATGATGTTTTAAGGACACTTTATTTACCAAACGCGGACGAAATTTCTGCCACATTGAGAATGCTTGATTATTCAATGATATATGAATATAATGTAAAGGATATTTGTCAAGCTGTTTCCTATTGTACTACTAAACAAACACATTATAACAAAAATGCAGCAACATGGATACACTGTTTACTGGTGTTTCCTTGGATACAGTGGTGTCCTTCCCTGCCAGTGAATATGTATACGTTAACACACCAAGATGACTGTCAACCTGCCCAGTATGTCGGCAGAAGATATTTTGCCGCCGAAATAACTGTACTCAACACTACTTTCAGACCTGCCAAAAAAAAAAAGGCGCACTTGTTCGTGAGACATCCAATCAGTACGTCTATACGGACACCTGAAACCAGAGTTTTTCGGTAACCTGGGTTTCGGAAAGCAGAGTTCGTGTACGGTATAAACGCCGCTGAAGTGAGGTTTCACCGTATCTCGAAACCGAGGTTTTTATTTCAAGTTTCGCGTCGAATCTTAGGTTTCGTGCGCGGTATAAACAACGAAATTTCGGTTTAGTTGGTAAATATGATATGAAATGTACCACTAGGATATGTTGAAGTATAAAACAAGATGTTTAATTGCTTTACAATAATATGTGTAAATGCCGAGTGATTGTATAATTTTGCTGAAGGTACGACAATAATAAATGCACAATAAATATGTTGCATCTCAAAAAAAGTTACGAAATACAATTTTTTAATTATGTTTTATAAAGCAATGTATGTAACTTNTAAATATGTTGCATCTCAAAAAAAGTTACGAAATACAATTTTTTAATTATGTTTTATAAAGCAATGTATGTAACTTTAAATAACTTTTTCTCCTATTTATCATTTTCTGTAAAATGTTTTTCCTTTTCTTATGTACTTAATTTTGCTGAAGGTACGACAATAATTAATACATAATAAATATGTTGCATCTTAAAAAAAGTTACGAAATACAATTTTTTAATTATGTTTTATCAAACAATGTATGTAACTGTAAATAACTTTTTTTCATATTTATAATTTTCTGTCAAATGTGCTTTCTTTTCGTATGTACTNCAATGTATGTAACTGTAAATAACTTTTTTTCATATTTATAATTTTCTGTCAAATGTGCTTTCTTTTCGTATGTACTTAACAAAAAGGAGTTTTTTTTATTATGGTTTTGATACTAGTGGTTTACGGCATAAAACAAACGAAACACAAGTTTCCATAACGGAGTTTTGTATGACGGTATAACCACTCCACTATAACCTTAGTCTGGGAAGTTGGGTTTCCGAAACTGAGGTTTTGGCTGACGGTATAAACGTACTGTATATCAGTCACAAATTGAAGCGGGTCTCCCCATTCAAGAGCGCCCGCCCCGCACTTGCTCCTCCTGTAAATGACCTCACTGAAGATGGAGTGAAATAATTGTGCTTATCGAAATCACGGATACAGATTTAGAGTGCAGGTTTTCAAAAGGTTTGGTTAGTTTGTTTGGCGCAACCGAATTACCTAATTGTTTGTATAGGGACANTTAGAGTGCAGGTTTTCAAAAGGTTTGGTTAGTTTGTTTGGCGCAACCGAATTACCTAATTGTTTGTATAGGGACAGTGAAATATTTTGTTAATGAAACCAAATTATGTTGTTCTAATTATTTGATTGCCGTAAACCCAGATTTGGTTTATTCGAATGAAGATATTCTTGACCCTACGTACATTAAACAGATTCGGATGATATAAAAAAAATTCTGAATCCCGACCGATATTAGAGTCTAGATCGTTCGCATCCGATCGCTTTTCTCTAGCATCCTCAGATAACGTGACTAGGCCTACTTCTAACGATGTAATGTTTTTATATAAATACATTTCAAATACAGAAGAACATACGTGAAAAAATATTTCAAGTTTTACATCTTTACATTTTCTGTTGAACTTGTTTTATTAAGATGCTTATACCATTATTAGTCATCATTAAATGCAATAATAAACACTGTTGATATTCTGTCACAAAAAAACCAGAAACAAACTCTTGACCTGTATTTTCGAACGAAGGCAGTCAAAAGAGTGGCCAAACGAATAACTGCAGTTTTTTTCAACTAAATATTTTTGGCCTAACAGAGGTTTTGTTTTTTCAAGCGTGTAATTTGTTGGATGAACAAAGTTAGTTTTTTTTTTCTTTTCAAGTTTTGTTTACTAAACAAAGAATTCTGTCGGGGCAATTAAGAAACACACTGGCCCTATAAACACAAGTATTTTGTTTGCTGGAACATACCTTTCTCTCAGTGTACGGTAATATAAGAAAGACGGAGTGTGGGTTGAAATCGGTAAATCGCTAGTCGAATCTTCGTATCCTATTAATGATTTATTTATAACTTTTTATGTGAACTCAGTTCATTTATGTGCTATGAACTACGACGTAATTTCCCGCCTAAATGCTACAGACATTGCTCCGGTATGTGCGGGCCTTAAGGTTCCCGCCCACCTGCCGCTTGAATTACGTCACAGGGTGTATGAAATACACGTTTTTCTGCGAGGCTATTAAACGTGCGTCCAATGTGATGATCTACGGAAAGGACACACACTTTAGACGAGGGCTGTTAAGTGCTTTAAATACGCCATGCACTGTATGACAAAACATACGCTTCAGATACGTACAAAACTACCCAAGAGCCCTGAATTTAACCTTCCTTCACACTTTCCACCGATAAAATAATAGGGTCAATGCTTTAAGTCCCATAGGCACGCGCAGTGCGGCGAGAACACTGCACGCCCAGTTCAGAGCCTTGCGCTTAGTGGCGATTACTTACTTTAAGCGTGAGGCACTGCCACCCGTATCGCTCCCGCGCTTCTGGGCCAAAAAGGTGAAAAAAAAAGGCACCAGGTAGGCGGGAGTCTTAAACCGATAACTTGGAATGTAAGTAGTAGGAGAACAGGAGTTCTGGTACACTCACCAAACAGGTTGAGGCGGTAGTTGAAGGCCGCCATGACGACGCCGTGGTTCATGAGCTGGCCCGGCCCGCGACTTCCTGACCCCGTCACGAAGGCGCCGCCGTGGATGTGCACCATGACTGGCAGCAGAGACGCGTTCTTGCCGCCGCCGGGCAGCTGCAACATTCACACTCCTCGTCTTCAACCCTTTTGCAGAAATTCGTAGTTTTCGTGCCACAACTTCAATTTCAGAGACATCATTGAAAATGTTTGATTATTAGGGGCACTGATATTTCGCGAAAAGATTTCGAGACAAGATACAGTCCAAAGCACTGTAGGGTCTTCCAGCTTCTTGATTGGCTAAAAAAAATTTCTGGCCCGTGCTAACAATTTGCGCACGAATCACGAAGGGTCAGTGTCGGAGTTACTTATTTCTGAGTGGCTTGGTCAAATACGGACACGGCACCAGCAGCCAATGGAAATATAACAACAGCTGAGGTGTGTATATAGTTTTGAAGTCGACTGTGTGCTCCGATTTTTACGCGAAAAGTTACTGGCGCTATTGATTATAGAAAATTTACAATTTACTAGTCGTTTAATACGTTTGTATCAAATTTTAGCTGTGTTATTTCCTGCTTTTCGCCAAATATCACTGCCCCTATATATAGTAGATCTCTGGGCCAAAACCACATTGTATTTTACCTCTAAGTGAATAATTTCAAGTGTTTCAGTCAACATAATATCTTACGTAACACACTTATAAAAATATATGTAATGATTTCTGGCAGAGTTTTAAATTTTTTTTGTCACTTTGGTGCAATATGACGGTACTGTATACATAAGTATTTTATATGCTAACAATTATTCATGTAAAGCTATAATTATTTGTAAATTTTTCTGAACCTATATAAAATAATTTTAAAAGCTGCGACTGTTATTTAATTTTAACATGATTTCGCGCCTTTCTGGCATTAGCTGTCTGCGTGACATCGGAAAGAAACGAGAGAGTGATTGTCTCAATCTCACAGAGCGAGAGAGCGTGAAGCAGTCCTCACGCCAGGTTGTGCAAAAGAGTGCTCGCTCTTGAAAGGGTATTCTTTAATTTGATACGCGGCCTTAGTTTCTCTAAGTTGGCTCCTATAATCTTGTGGACTCGCAACTGGCGTTTTATGAGGTAATTTATGAGCCACTCTTTTCAAACCGGCACTGGCCAGGGCTCGTGTCTGCCTACGGAGATGGACCTACCTGCGGGGTGTAGACGTTGATGTAGAGGCAGTCCTCGGAACTGGAGCCGGTCTTCGGAAGCTGCAGACAGGAGTGGGCCAGCTTGGTGGCATCTCTCACGCCGGACCAAGACGACGGCTGCTGGGGTGCCTGCAACATCACATTTTTCCTTTCCGACAAGAGCTCAGAATCGTAATAATATACGGGGGCAGGCAAACATCGGCCACTTAAACTTAGTAGTGCATTTGACGTCAAAGTACGCGTGTAACGGGGGGTGAGTCGCCGCTTTCTCGTGAGTGGCAGCAGTACACACAGTTTCTCTCGGCTCCACTCTGCTTACTGGTTCCTGCTGCTTGCGTCAAGTGTGTACATCACTGGACAAGCACCACCTCTTAACTTGCAACACTTCACAACAGGCCGCTGCCTCCCCCCCCCCTCACAGTATTGCTTTCGTCACAGAGTACTTAATAATACAGAAGTGAAACATCAGGGCATTCCGCGGACTTCAGCCGCACACGCCAACAAAATGGCATCGCTAGCCGTTCGCCAATCAACGCCTGGTAGCCTACTCGCCAGCCCCGGCGGCCCAGCCAATAACGAAAAATCTCGCAGTGCCCAGCAGCTTGATCAATCACAAGGCCAATTCCTAGATCCTCACGCAGCCAATCAGATAATGGGTACTCGCATATCGTAGGACCCGTCAAGCCATTTTCGCCTCTGTGCTGTATACTAATTTACTCTGAGCTTTCGTAATGTAAAAATTTTTGTACAAACTTTTCGACGTGTGTTTATTTTATCTACTATAGAACTTCTCACTCTAAAGCCTGTCACACTGTCAAATTTTCGCCTTCAACTGTGTTTGACAGTAAAATTTGAAGACAAAATACAGCCATAGAATTTTCTCCTTCCAACCAATTTTATCAAATAATCCTTGAATGTGTTTGAAAATGTGTTACACTGTCAAATTGTTTTACCCGGGGAATCTAATTAGAATTATTATTTAAAAATTGCTTTCATAGTATGATATTGCTATTGTTTTTCCATCTATTCCTTTACACGAAGAAAGGTAAAGAATATTGTAAATTTATTTTCTTTTCTTTACTAAATTCAAATTTTAAACACAGATGTTTTCTGCAATGCCTCTGTTCGTAATATTATGTGCAATATTCAATTAAAATAGCATTCATGCCCAAATNCACAGATGTTTTCTGCAATGCCTCTGTTCGTAATATTATGTGCAATATTCAATTAAAATAGCATTCATGCCCAAATAGCTTTTACATAAATTAATTATTTTCATAACCTACTTCGTTTCAATTAATTAATCGTTACTTAAAGTTTCTTGATNTAGCTTTTACATAAATTAATTATTTTCATAACCTACTTCGTTTCAATTAATTAATCGTTACTTAAAGTTTCTTGACATCCATTTTTGTCGTGCAATATTCTGATTGGCTTAGACCATCAAACCTCAAAGACATTTTAGAACCTGTCCAATATTGAAATGTTTGATGGAAAACGAAGTCATCAATTTTCTCAGACAAATATGGCGGCGTTTATGACGTTTCGATGACGTCATAACATTATTTGACCAAACTTATTAGAAGCATTTTGACGGAAAAATTTGACAGTGTGACAAGGACTTAAGATTGCAGTGTCCTGTGTAATGGAAATTCACTCTCTCTTTCCTAAACACGATTTATGTCGTTAACGCTGTCCTTGTTCCTGCGTGCACTGTTGCCTGATAAGTTATCTTTCTACAGCCTCAAATTAATACGCCATTTTCGTTGCGTGCGTGCCATGCGATCACAATGGTAGAGTTTCTTACAGGTCGCAGTTTCAAAGGAGCCGCTTAGCTTTGCGTCGCAGGATTGGATTCCCTTAAGAGTTGCCAGGGAGGTAAACAGATAAAATTATCTTAATCAGGCTTTTCCCTTCGCCACCCATTTGTTACTCAGCCTGCCAGTTACGTCGCAAAGCTGGCGTTATCTGGCAACAGTGCGCGCCATTCACACTGCACTGCAATCCAAGAGTGGGATGTTCTTCAGTTGACCTACGCGGCGTTGCCCGGGTATAATTATATTAATTGAATTATTTTTTGGGGGAGGATTTCGGGCCTAATAGGGAGCGGTATCTCATTATGGCCTAAATAGTATTTTAACTTGGATACTGCAGGGCATCCCCGCCGAATTTGGTCCATATCTGTTGAACGGTGTAAATCTGCATGCATACAGAACAAATATATAAACTCACATACAAACTGCCATGTGTATGTCCAATATGGAAAATTCCCTCTATCATCTATTCATGATTACTTCCGACTTTCCTGAAGCGTAGATGAAGTTCTACTTTCGGATTACTCATAGCGTATATTACCACCTTNCATGATTACTTCCGACTTTCCTGAAGCGTAGATGAAGTTCTACTTTCGGATTACTCATAGCGTATATTACCACCTTGTTAAAAAAAAAAAAAACTCAGAGAAGCCTAGAAAAAAATCACCAAAATTAAATCAACATAGTGTATTAGAGAAATTGACAAATAAACAATAATATAATTTTATACGTTACGCTGGAATGCATTTACGCCATTTTTGCCTGAAAACATGCGTGTCGGTAAGAACCGTTTCTTTTTTAAATAACGTACCAAAATTCTGAATAATATTATGAAAAAGTATTTATTTATAGTAGTTACCAACATTTTCACTTTCGCTCTCTCATTTCAGTGTTTACTGAATACAAAATATAAAAAAATAAATAATATAATATAGGTAAAAAAATATCGAAACAAATAAACAAGGTTCTTTAACGTTGACGGTGTTGGAAACACATTTTTTATATATGATTTAGTTTGTAAATAACCTATAATGTTACGCATGGGGTAGTTTTTCGAAGGTATGATACAAAAAGTGTGATGATGCTCCAAATAGACTGTAGCGTTATGCCGTTCGCGATGACATCAATATGTAGTGAAAATTTTACTTAAAAGGCGCTGGCACTCTGATCAATATTAACCCGTTCATTCCCTGTGTCAAGGATCGAGGACGTGTTGCACCTGGAGGATATTTATGTTCGGCACTGTACACAAGGGATCAGCGACCGCTGCGAGATATCAGAGGCCCTGTTCTCGAAATTCTTACTGTCGTTATATAAAGACATTTGCCGCTTAACTATCTTTACGAGGAGAAATGGTATTCTGTAACTCAGTATGTCTCCATGATGGTCTTTCGAACGCCTCGTGACCGTCTTCATATAAAGACCGGTCAACAAGGTGCGTTTATGAACGAAAGTGGAAATAAAGTGGCCGACGTACTGAAGTTTATTCTACAAATGCGTATTACAGAAAAGAAAATCTTTTAAATGCCCTAAACAAGATGAATATTACATTCTGTTTAATTTCCACACATATACACGGTGTATGAAATATTTTTAAAGAGTATATTTTTTACTTTGCTAGTGATACTCTCGCTTTAACGTAACTACGAAGTGATAGATTCTGCCACTGGTCAGTGCTGCTATCTCGTGATGCTTAAAATGAACTAGTACAATCTGAATGAATACCCGTATCCATGGAAAGAAGTAAATTTATTTTAAAAGTATTACTTGAAAATGTATCAAGAAATTCACTTATAGTTAAAAATTCACTACAACAACAAATTTTGAGACAATGCGTTCTGTAATAACGGAAAAAATATATAATTCAACAAACAGATAGTTGATTTCAGAACACAGCCCGCTGCGTTGCCAAACGTACTTTATTTGCACAAAGATACCAATAAAGAAATGGCTTACAGTAACCATCGTTGAAGCCCACTTTATGAAAAAAGACGATCACTTCGACTGTCTTCAAGCAAGCTCGAGCTAAAGAATAGGGCTCCTGATTGGTTGAAGTTTGTTATTCTCTCGTTAACGAATGGTTTGTTATGATAAAACCGACCACGCAGTACGTTTTTCATTGGTTGAGAGAGAATCACGCCTGACACAAGTACAGTGCACACCACAAATTAAAATAATTGCAACACCTGAGTTCCAAAAATTACTTCGAGGGGCTGAACGCGTTAAAGTGCAACTAATGTAGTGTAAAAATTCCTTTATACTCTCTGTACCTCACGCATGTCTGGGAAAAATATTTTTTTGTTATGCTTAAAAATACAAACATTGTTCTGCTTTGTTCGAGACATTTTAATATGATAAACATGAACTTCAAGATGTTATCACGACTTTTCATTGATTCAGTGATAGAAATTTCGTCATAGCTGAAGTACACTGCATATTTACACTGACATGCCAAAAGTCATGGGCTAGGGGTCACGTGTAGTGTATGGTCTCCTCTAGCAGGTCGCGTCATGGTTTCCACAAGTGGACGAGACACCTGTGGAGAGATGTTGACCCATGACGTCCGAGAATAGCTACCAACAGCTTCTTGCTGTTCGCGGGT
>NQII01004949.1:121955-138528 GCA_002778355.1 Clitarchus hookeri
GACTAAGTTTGCTCACCGCGAAGCGAAGACTGCCGAGGGGCGCCTTGGCGTACGGGATGCGCAGGAACTCGTAGTACGTAGTGTTGTCTGCAGTCTTGGTTACGACTCCTCGCAGGGTTCCCTGGGCCACCTTCACCGTCGGTCCTTCCAAGGACACCTGCGAACAAAGCGATCTCGGGTCAACAGACACTCCCTGACAACCAGCATACAACTGAAGGTGGCGTCGGATGTACGGGGGGCCGCAGTGGTGTGGCGGTTAGACCACTCGCCTCCCCACCTGGACGAACCGGGTCGCTCCCGGATTTTTGAGTGTGGAAATCGTGCCGGACGATGCCGCTGGTCGGCGGGTTTTCTCATGGATCTCCTGTTTGCCTCCGCCCTTTCATCCTGGCGGTGTTCTATAGTCACCTCGCTCCATCCTCATCATCTCTCAAGACCTCGATTTTAAGAGCCGCCCAAATCTCTCCACTCCATTCTCATGCACGAACAGTAAAAAGTTTAATGTTGTTGAAAGAAAGAGATTACTACTGAGCCATTTCTTTAAACGTTTATGCTGTAGTCAAATTAATAATTCTGTGGCAAAGTTAATAATATTTACCAATTGCAAAGTCTTATATTGCTATAATGCAAACATGCTGTTGTTAATGTTAATAAAGCCTCTAAGTAATGTTGCCGCAACCAAATGTTTTTTTACGCTAAAAAATAACAGGAAGAACACGATGTTTTGCGTTACTGCGAAATTACAGAAATGTGCAACCTACACAAGTTTACACTGACTAGACGTAGAAGGGTGGAAGGTAGTGAACAGTGATAACATCGTAAATTGAAATTACTGTATTTAAATTTCCGAAGCATGTTTAGGGGAATTTGTTTTTCGCGAAAAGATTCCACGACCAGTTACACTCCAAAACACTCTACCTACGATCCACTTTTGTGATTGGATGAACTGGATTGCCACGCCTCTTATGTGTCGACCCGCCAATCACGGAGGGTAAGAGCTGTAGCAACTTAATTCTGATTGGCCCAGCCAGGTATGAAACTGTGATCTAACAAACATACGCATCCAATAGTCGCACCAAATTTGCAAATGTACACTGGGATATTGTATTCTAGCCTACGCTTACATTTTTTCGCGAAAAAACAAGTAGCTGTAAGGAGCACACAGTAGACTTCAATACTATATACACACCTCAGCTGTTGTTATACCTCCATTGGCTGCTGGTGCCGTGTCCGTCCTTGACCAAGCCACTCAGGACTAAGTAACTCCGACACTGAACCTTCGTGATTCGTGCGCAAACGGTTAACACGGGCCAGAACATTTTTTAGCCAATCAAAGAAGCTGGACGACCCTACCGTGCATTGGAGTGTATCTTGTCTCGAAATATTTTCGCGAAATATCACTGCCCCTAGTAATAAGCATAGTATGAGAAATAAATGTAACTTAGAACAGCTCTCAAGCCTTGCAACTTAGTTAAAGTGCGCAAAATATGCGTATATTTCTAGAGCATCAAGTATTTCCACGTAACGTAAGAGAACTGTAGTTTGTCGTTATATTGTGTTGATTACCCACAATACTCTATGAAACACAGCCAGACATGTTAAGTTAGAGCAGTTGGCAGGATGCCAAATTTCGTGAAGTGGAGGACGTCGAGTATTAAAGACGCAAGTTCGATTCCTCTCCCAGCCGTATATTTTTTTTTTCGTTGGCAATATTTATTTTTGTCACAAAATAATGTACTTAATTTATTTTACACCAGGATGTTTTTTCAAAGCAACGAAAATACAAGAGAATTTTTAACATAACTGTTAACTCCAGTTCAACACACAATTTGCTTTGCCACTACAGAAAAAAATTATCTTAATGTTGACAGTTTAGTAAGGCGGTAACGTTGTTACAAAAGTACTTAACGTTACATTAACATTAATAGTTTAACAGTATATTAAAATAACAGCAACATTAGTTACTGACGGCTCACATATAACCAAAAACATGGGTGCGTGTACTTATGTACGGGCGTTAGAAGTTATACTTAATTGGCGAGACTAAAATAAAATTTTATTACGTATATGAATAATTAATGTAAGTAGGAAAACGATAAAATGACCGAAGAAAGATACGCGCCAAAATAAGTATATCTTCAAAAACCTAAGTGGGAGAAATAATACTCTTAAGCTCTGTTACTAGGCAAATATAACAATTTGTATTTCAGTGTTGGGTCATACCCCTACCACGTTCACTGTCGAATTTCGTTACACTGTGCGCGCGCAACTTCCGTTGCACGCTAAGCTTTTACCCTCAACGCGCCAAAAGAAGTATGACTTCAAAAATTACTGTTGTACTATCATTAATGCTGTTGGCACAACATTAGACTTTTTTCTGTCCGTCGATCACGCCACACTGTCAGAGCAGACAGAACCTATGGTTTTTCATCTGTTGCAAGCAGATTTTCTGGGTTACCATTTTGCTGTTTGGCTGCAGGCTGTTTAAGACCACTCTCTTTGGTTCGTTATTTTTAATATCAAGGTAACAAAATAAATTAAGGACAACAGACTAGACACTGTCATGTTTATACTCTATTTTATAAATTTCACTGTGTTACGAATTTTTACTCAGTGATATTGAAGAAATTGTACTTTTGTTTTATACCTTCTTCCAAAAATACTTTAAATTTTAGTGATACGTATTGGTTCATTTCGAAACTATATTTAATTCTTAGAGGTGTTCAATAAATTCTAATTTTATGTGCAGGTAATATATTGTAAATACATACACCGAACTGTTTTATACTATCACACAAGTATCAAATACATTAGTGGTATAAAATATGTGAACCAACTGACTTCTGGGAAATAAATGCTAATTCTGCTTTTTCCGCATCAGCTGGATCAAGCCAGCTTTTCCATTTGCTCCATGCTAGGATTCTGTCCTCGCTGAGCTGATCTTAGGACACCTGCGTTATCATTTTACAGATGGTTAAAAAGAGCAATTTTGGGTTTTATTGACCGGCAAGAGAAAAATACAAAGTGGCATATGTAGTTTAATAAGTTGGATTACATAGCGCATAATAATGTCATGCTGTTACAGTTATAATTTGCGAGAAATTCAGCTACCCGGGGATGCATAGCGCAGCAATAGGAGGGTTCATTGCAAAACTTTTTCATAACCAGACGTGAAATTGAGACATTAAAAAACTCCATATTAAATAATACAACCCACGTACAATAAAACAGCAAAGGTGCGTGGATTCTATATTTGTGCAAGTATTTTTTTTTTTTAAGTAAACCAAACCAGTTGTATACCACTCCGGTCAAGCGATATGCAGTGTTATCTAATCTAAACGTTCCTGCAGACAGGTTGGTTCGCGTCAATTACCTAATCTATTGATAGAAATCAAGGAGTTAAATAATTGCGCAGGAAATTTCTCCACGTGTAAAACCTAAATTCGCAAATCGGGTAGGAAAAAATTCCAGCGCTCGTATTTGCGGAAGGCACACGTGGACCAACTGTGACCACGGGTAACGCCCAGAGACTCGAGAAGAATGACAGGATTCTCGAATTTTATTGCTACGGTTACTTCGATAGTTTTGACGCTGCGCTTAAGTGACAAACAAATTAAAAATAAGCAGGGCCGCGTGCTTTTCACGAGAAAGGCTCAACGACTAGTTTCCACTCCAAAACACGTTAGTTCAAAAACAAAATATCGCGCTTCTCAAGTTTCTGCCAGCCGATCGCCGACGTTCAGTGTCAGGGTACCTTCATTGTGATTGGCCCATGTCGACGAAAATGCATTCTCACGCAGACACGCAGCCAATAGGCAAAGGGGATTTGCGAGCTTTAGTGTAAGAAATTGAAGTATACCTTGAGCAGAAATATTTTCGCTAGAAATAGGTGGCCCCTACACGTAAGTCAAATTTGATATTAGTTTTACGTCTGGTAGTCAACGATTAATGTATCATTATTTATTTCCGTGGTGGTAAACTTCATGAATTTAACAGAGAATAACTGGTTTTTCTGAAAAAAATTTGATAGATTCAGTTCAATTTACTCTATCGAAAAAATTTTTATAACTAGCGAATTCATGTAGAGAATATTTATTTACCTTCAACTCTTCTGATAAAGAAGAGTAAATTAGAGCGAGCCCAATGATGAAGAGTGTCCAAGAAGCCATCTTGACGGCTGGTGATTATCTAGCTGCGATACATCACGCTTTTATAACTAAAGGGGACAGCACAAAGTGAAGACGTCACGCGATGATAAACCAGCACTCAAGTATTTATATAAAAAAAATTAAACATAACAATACATTATTGTCTGCGAGATAGACGCTTAGAACAAGTTTTGTGGAACGTTATTTTCCAAGACGTGCTTTCCGATTCCTTATTATTGTCTACTCGCGATTTCTTCACACTTTTTTAATCCAACCTTTGGAAAAATCATCCCATGTATGACATGTTTAGTTATTTACTAAATATGCCATATATCAGAGGCGCTGCACACTTCTGTTAGCATAAAACTATCAAATTTATAGTTAAATAAAAGTTTTAGAAATATGTTATTTATAAATCATAATATTGCATTTATAATAAATATGAATAAAGACAGTGCGAAAACATTTGTGTTGGTAGCGCCTAGTAAGAAATAGTTCTCATGCAAAATACTATTACAAATAAGTGCGCACGAATTCTGTGCTTTGTCCTTTAGAGTTATTTTCTAGACTTAGTTAAGCTTAGTTTGCACGAGGCGGAAGAATTTCCTGGAAGTAGAACTTCAGCAGGGCTTCAGAAAAAGTGTGAAGTGACCGTGAATGTATTATAGCAACGGCAAAACTAGTAACTGTTTGGACGTAAATATTTATACTTTGATATTTAACCTTCCATATGACTTGAAGGAGTATCCAAAATAATATTTATACCAATTATACTTATGACGAATAAACTGATGGTGTGATGCACTTCTGTTAAATAGAGGTATAGGCTGATCAAGTTTATATGAGCACTTTTTAAATCATCCTTTTGAAAACGTCACTGCCCATGCATGCATATTTGTTAACAGGCACGCTGGCATTCCAAGCTCCTAGTAAAGTTGGTAACGACGGTAAGAAAGAAGTTCCGTGTCTTAGTGTTGTGTCAGGCAAACAGCTGTGAATACAAAAGTGATTTCCTTCGCTTTGTGCATTTTGAATGCTTGTAAATGTACGAATTATCAGATCTGCAAAATATTTACTTTAATGATAATTTCACAGTCTCACTAGACCGATGCATAAATAAAGTTATTAGACCCATGTCAAGGTTAACTTAGTACGTGGCGGAAGAATACACGATATGCATACAAGCATATCTTAAACAAGGCTTTCAGAAGTGCTCAGTTTATCGTAAACAGCCTATTTCAGCAATTTTTTGCAGTAATAAACAATTTTTTATAAAATTTATTCTTAGTCATCCCGAAATATAAGAAAATTTGCTTTACACATAAGTCATGAAATAAAATTCATTAATATTCCTTCTAAACACATATGGTTATTATCTCATAAAATATAACAATGTTTCATTGGTTCCCTTCAGACTGACGCTTTCATGTTACCACCGACATTACAATATTTTCACACTCACTCGTGCGCACACACACACCAGTAAGTTGTTCTGAACATTCATAGAAGGTCAGAATGGCTAAAAAGAAAGAATCCTGACACCAAACTCAGCCCGTAACACCTAATTGAACTTAAAATATACTTATTGTACGTGGAGTAATGCCGTAACAGGTTTTCTCCTCATTTTTAGAGATCGTTCTGAGGCCCTATGTTAGGTTGTTCTATCATTGCTCCCCTTTGCTCGTGGCAACATCGTGCAGCCAGTCAAATAACGTGATGTTAGCCATAACCTCATTTCTTTCTAGCAGGACGAGACATGCGAACTACTACTCACTATGCACTAGATGAAACGGAAGAAGTATATTTTTAGCACTTGTACATTTTAAAAGAAAAGCATCGAAATATTTTATCATCATTTTAACAATAGCTATTAATATTAATTTTAATCCGAAGGAACATATGTCAGAATATAAATATACTTTGTCAGATAAACAATGTACTCTTTTTAACTTGTTTTATTTGCTTCCGGAAAGGGAGTTACAACTTACAGAATTTGTATTATATTTTACGTGCTTGCAATCAAATGAAGTTTTCTTAATGTTGCGTACATATTGACAAAAACTCTGTTATTTCTTTATTAAGAAATAAGAAAGCAACAAAACATCCTTTTCAACTGAGTCCTACAACAAAAATAATGGAAATGATTTAGTGAAGGTGAACATATTTATTCTCTGTCTTATTTTAATTTACGGACTTACGCACATGCCGAATGGAGATATTCATTTTGTACTTCAAACAATTTTATATTAATGGAGAAGTTAGGTTTGATATCTTATTTCTGCAGATAATATTGGNCAGATAATATTTGTTATACTCCTGAACAGATAAGTGAAGTTATCGCTACTCGAGCACTCACGATGAGCTCAGAATAAGTACTCAAAAATAAACTGTGACGTACCAGCGTGAACAAAAAAATTAAGTGCACAAACTGTCTGTACAACTGTTTAAATATTTTGACTTAGAGAGTGGGTAGCCCGAGGGAAACTCAAAATACCGAAAAACAAGAGATACAAATAATTCCATACATTTGTGATATTATACACAGCAGTGTATAGTACATGTCTGGACAGGTTTTTAATTAACGGTACAATTATTTTTATATTACTTTTATATGAACAGTTTATATTAGTATCGGTTTTAAGCATTAAGTCAAAGACGAGAACTATTCCGAACAAACGCAAGAAGAAAGAAGACTCCTGATATTTTAACTTTTATAAATGTGTTTATGGTTCCTTGACTTCCATTATCAAATGCAATCACTTAAACTCTACTTTTAGAAAAAAAGAAAAGTGAAAGTATGAAACAGTACTAACAAAAATAATCCAAAAATCTTCAGAAAATTACGGACATGTAGTTTTGTTCAATAATAAACTTTACGAAAATTTAACTGGACATTTATTAAATCCACGGAACCTCTGCGTGAATTTGTTAGTCTTTCCGCATTTTCGGTTTATGAAGAAGGATTAATGTAAAAGTTTAATTTTTTCTTTATGCGGGTACTTTACTGTGTATGAAAACAATTAATGTAAAAAAAATGTATTGTTCATTCCGTTTACTTTCAAGTTTTCTGAAGACGTGCTTAAGCTCTACTTTCAGGATGTTCCTCCGCCTCATGCAAACAAAGGTTAAACCGAGTCTCGAAAATTGCACCAAAGGGACAGCGCACCGCATTCGTGCGCGCGCAGTGCAATAATATTTTGCATAAGAACTATTTCTTACTAGGCATTACCAACACGCCTTTTTCTCCCAGTTTTTATTCACATTAATTATAAATGCGATATTATAATTGTTGAATAAAATATAAGTAAAAGTTCAGTTTAACCGAAATTAGATAGCTCCACGTTTAACATAATTATTATAGTCAATTTTTGATACGTGTCATAATTAGGAACTAACAAAATACAGCATAAATGGGGTGATTTTTCAAAGGTTTGATTCGAAAGTGTGACGAAACCGCGAATGGGCAATGTATGAACTATTTTATACTGGAGTGAGATTTGAGCACATGCTTCGTGTAACCCCGGCGTTGTCCGTTTCCAAAANATGTATGAACTATTTTATACTGGAGTGAGATTTGAGCACATGCTTCGTGTAACCCCGGCGTTGTCCGTTTCCAAAACCTGAAGCGACGTGAAATACGAAAAAGCTCCGTGTTTCGCACGTACGGAACTCGTTTCAGTTTCTCGTCATTATGAATTACGATCCCTCATATTAAGGCCGCATTTCGTGGGCCCTAGGGCGCCATCGTTTCGGAGCTCCTAACTAAGGTTATCAACTAAATCTCATATCATGTTATCTATATAATATACACAGCACATTAATTAAGAATAAAGGATATTTAGCAATCGATACTCGGGCACTGGCTTCCTAAATATATTTTTAAATAGATATAGATATTTTTCCCAACATATTTTTATTCGTCCTAGAGGAAATTTTATTAATATTCATCTTTTAAGAACTTCGCTAAAATGTATTTGCACCCATGTAGAGGAAAGTAAGCTCGTTAGTTGTCAGTAACTTCTTGTTTTGAAAGTGGTACTACAAGCAAAACATTCTCTCCCATTCTTTCAAAAGCCTCGCTTACAAACACCTAACGCATGATGATGTTACATATTGATTTAAAGTACGCCTTCCTAAAATAATCATTTATTTTTAGTAAAAATTATTGCATTAAACGAACGCTCCGGTCTTTCTTGGCTTGGTCGCTTTTCTCGTAAACATAATTTTTTTAATCTTCAGTAAATTTTGAAATCTCTTCTAGTCGATCCGAAGGCATATAGACTCCGGGATGATCAGTCCAAATTTTCAGTCTTTTATTGCAAATTTTTTTTCTATTATGAGCTAAAGAATGTACATAATAAAGCTTTACCGATATCGATGAGGAGTCTCCAGATCATAAAAAGCATCATATTCCAATCTCCGGATAAGCCATAAACCACGTGTCTATTTAATTTCATATGCACAGAGAAAAAGGCCAACAAAATATTCGTTTGTATGGGCCAAAAATATATGTGTTACCCAACAAAGTATTTTGTTGAGTGAACAATATTCCAAAAGCAACAAATTTAGTTTAGTTTATCTATCAAAACACAGGTTTGAATAAAGAAAACCTCTGTGATGTGCAGAAAATAAATTAAACTCCCAACAAAATATTTTTTTTTAATCAACTGCATGTATTTGTGTGGCCACTCATTTGATTGTCTTCGTTTGAAAATACAGCTCCAGAGTTTGTTAACATTTTTGTGACAAATACGATGGAAAGGAGTGTTTGTTATTGAATTTATTAATGATAACTAATGTATAAACATGTTAACAAAACAAGTTCAACAGGAACATAAAAAAGTAAAGCTGTAAAAGTTGAAATATTTATTTGCGCACGTGGTCCAGTATTTCAAATATATATAAATAAATAGCGCTCGTGCACAGGTAACCTAGGTTATAATTTCGGTCGAGCTGCCAGTTTTTTTTTTGTATTAACAGAAACTGTCTGTCGTACATAGAGCAGACCAATATATGGTTGCACCTACCAAACATTTGTTCGGAGCAACCAAATAAGAACAACAAAAATATTTTGGTTACGAAAACAAAATATTTCATTTCCCCTAAGCAAACGAATGTTGGTTTAACAAAACCTTTATCTCATTGTTGTGTTATTTTAGCTTGTACGGTAACATGTGTACTTATAAAATACTGTGTTTTATGGAATTGAGCGTATTAATGCGTAACAATGAAAAAAAAAATACACAACGGCACAATTCCGGCATATCCGCTGTATTTGGCGTGCGACAGCTCAGGATAGATAGTTTGCGGGCTCTTCTGCAGTGATGGAAATACCATAAATTTAGTCGGATGTAAATGATAGTAACTGTAGTGCATGGATTGACTGTTAAAAAAAATGTAAATAAAATCACTGCCACGATTGGAGTACCGGACATTAGACGGCGGAGTAGAGAACACCAGACGTGCATTTCTGGTCATATATTAAGCATGGCATTTCAAATGAATTAACATGCGTGGCCATTAGTAGGCTTCCATGTCCCCCACACAGCAACTGCCATTCTTCGCTCGCAAATAGCTTGGACTTAAAATAGCAAGGACTTGAAATAGCTTGGATTTCATAGTCGTGAAAATCAGGCCCGTTTTTTTTTTTTTTAACAATTAGGTTTTTTACGCATTTGCAATTCATGAGCACAGTATATTTTAAAGTTCTGATATATTTTAAATATTTAAACAATATCCTTTTCCCATTACAGATCATTACATTATCTACAGCTTACTTTCAGTTAAGAGTGTAATACATGCGTGAAGACATTATACCCCTTACTTAATAAACGAGAGAATTACAGCGTTTTGAACTCCTTCTTTAAGCGTACATGATCCATAACACTACGTTTCATACAAAGTATTTCCTGTTATATTTTTAACGACGAAATCAAATTATATTTTCGCCAACATAGGAATGATTTTTTAAATCACATGTGGTATAAAATTACTTGATTTTTTTTATGTCTTCTCTACAGCCGAATATTTTCTGTTCTATTCACTTCTGGCCTAAAGTATTTTAATACATGCCTTACATATTTTTCACTCTGGGAACAATACATTTTGGCTGAGAGATTCTGAAATTGAGGCGATATTCTGAAATCGCAGATGAGGCGATTCCTTATAAAAATTAGAAAGAAAGAAAATGAGAACTACCTACAACCTGCAATGATAATTAAAGGGCGTATTTGCCCTTGAAAATCTACTTTATAATAGTTCAATTTCAAATAATTGTAAACTACTTGAAGTTATACAACAAATACGTANTTATGTCTTCTCTACAGCCGAATATTTTCTGTTCTATTCACTTCTGGCCTAAAGTATTTTAATACAATGCCTTACATATTTTTCACTCTGGGAACAATACATTTTGGCTGAGAGATTCTGAAATTGAGGCGATATTCTGAAATCTGCAGATGAGGCGATTCCTTATAAAAATTAGAAAGAAAGAAAATGAGAACTACCTACAACCTGCAATGATAATTAAAGGGCGTATTTGCCCTTGAAAATCTACTTTATAATAGTTCAATTTCAAATAATTGTAAACTACTTGAAGTTATACAACAAATACGTAAACAGTCTTTTCTGAATTGAGATCAGAAATATTTGAATATTTGGTGTGTATTATCACCTCACTAAAAAAAAAATTAATAGGCGCCATGTTATTAGCGTATAAAATTTTGAAACACTAGAGTGAGATAAAATGTTGGTTTCATGTTGAATATTAAGTATTACCTTTGAATTAGAACCTTGGTGTAACACTGTTATGCAAAATGTTGGAAATTGTGCGGTTTCCCGACTGCGAACTATGCAAATCTCGGTGTAGAGCTTTACTTTCGTAATGAAAAGAAAAAAATTGAAATGTCATGATTTAATTTCAACGAGTCAGTAAGAAACACAGGAAGTTGTTTTTTTCGTCGAAAGTGGTCTCAAATTATTTCGAAATAGTCAACGAAAATTCTCGATTTCCAAGTACGAGTTACCTCTCCGAATAACCACGGTTGATGTTAGTCGTACAACATTTTCTTTCTAATTCTGTTCTAGTTATCACCTTCACATGTTTTCCAATCGCAGTTGAGAATGACACACAATTTTTAGTGGTTGGATTACTTTCAACATTACTTGAGACAGTAGTAGTAATTATAATTTTTCCTGTTGATTGATATTCATTTTTATCAAATATTGTATTTAATTTCCTTGCAGCGTGTTTTTTGTTGGAATACGTCTCGATATTCTCTTCTCAGAATAACCTCGCCCACAATCCTCTTCGTGAAGAAAATGGTTTCNTAAAAGGCGCCATGTTATTAGCGTATAAAATTTTGAAACACTAGAGTGAGATAAAATGTTGGTTTCATGTTGAATATTAAGTATTACCTTTCAATTAGAACCTTGGTGTAACACTGTTATGCAAAATGTTGGAAATTGTGCGGTTTCCTGACTGCGAACTATGCAAATCTTGGTGTAGAGCTTTACTTTCGTAATGAAAAGAAAAAATTGAAATGTCATGATTTAATTTCAACGAGTCAGTAAGAAATACAGGAAGTTGTTTTTTCGTCGAAAGTAGTCTCAAATTATTTCGAAATAGTAAATGAAAATTCTCGATTTCCAAGTACGAGTACCTCTCCGAATAACCACGGTTGATGTTAGTCGTACAACATTTTCTTTCTAATTCTGTTCTAGTTATCACATTTACATGTTTTCCAATCGCAGTTGAGAATGACACACAATTTTTAGTGGTTAGATTACTTTCAACATTACTTGAGACAGTAGTAGTAATTATAATTTTTGCTGTTGATTGATATTCATTTTTATCAAATATTGTATTTAATTTCCTTGCAGCGTGTCTTTTGTTGGAATACGTCTCGATATTCTCTTCTCAGAATAACCTCGCCCACAATCCTCTTCGTGAAGAAAATGGTTTCCTCCACCAATGAAATATTCTTCGAGTTCTTTTATTTTTTATATATAGAAACGAGTCACTTCTTGGCTACACAGTGTAAAAAAATTAATTAGAAGAATTCCCGCGGGAAACTTACTGCAAGGCTTTGTGGTCTGTATCACCCGTCACGTTGGATTCTTTGATTTCTTGCTGATTTAATATTTTATGACGGAAAGATTAGAAAATATCATTACAGAGTATTAGGCTATTTACTTAACCTGGAGCACACAGACGAATTCTGGACGAGTTCTGAACCACATTGTCCCAACTCTCGTAATATAATTTCGTAAATAAATAAGCTTTTCACGCCGCAGAGCCTCGGTGAATAACGCGCTGTTGTGAACAACGCCAAGATGTTCAGAACCACTTAAGGCGTCCGTCTACCTGGAACTTTTTCCCACGTTTAGGCCGAGAAGCGCGGGAGCTGTAAGGGCGACACTGCCACACGCATCAAGTCCGCCATCGCCGCTAAGCGCAAGGCTCTGAACTGGCGTGCAGTGTTCTCGTCGTGCTGCGTGTACCTATGGGACTTTCAGCGGTGACCATATTATTTTATTAGTGGGAAGTCTTTAGGAAGGTTCAGTGCAGGCCCCTATAGTAGTTTTGTATGTATCTGATGCGTGCATTTTGTGCTACAGCGCCTTGGAAATGCCGTTTTTAGCGGGTTTGGCGTACTCTGAATTGATGTTTCTAACGTACGTGATATTTTGAAAGTACTTAACAGCTCTCGTCTGAAGTGTGTGTTCTTTTCGTAGATCAGCACGTTGGACGCACGCTTAATAGTTTCGTTGAAAAACGTGTATTTGGAACACTCTGCAACGCATTTCAAGCGCCAGGTAGACGGGCGCATTAAGGGTTCCGTCTGTTTGTCATCGCTGTGGTGGTCCCACTATGGCGAACTTGGTTCCATTCCCGGATCGGAACCAAACCCACATTTTTGCACTAGGGAAATGTGGCTGACGTTTGCGTTGGTTGGTGGGCTTTCCCGGGGTGCTCCCGTTTCCTTCGCCTTTGCATTTCGTCGCTGCTCCATTCTTGCGTCACTTTACCACCATCAACGCGGAAGACTTCCGCTTCTAAGCACCTCCCAAATTGTCTATCCTGAACAACACAACATTTTGAAATCCATTACCACGTCTATTTGCCGGTGTATTATACGTAAGTACACATGTTCATAGCGTTTTAAAAAATGTACTACGCACAATGAAAATATACAAACTTGCACATCGTGCCGCTATAAATTGTATAAAATATCGATTATAAAATTAATTTGGGTAAATAATGCTGTGAGGTTTGCAATAACTGGTATCTATCAGTGATAGTAAATAAATATACATGAGTTCGAATAATCGTAACCTCTAATTCGTTTGAGTGGGTACCAAAAATTATATTTGATTTATATAAAGCTAGATACCTCAATTGTGTTCAAATACACTAAAATTATATTTGACAGTATATGTCGGGAATTGTGCGTAAGTAGCGAAAGTTGAAATTAAAACTGTATATAAAAGGAAAGCGAAAATTTATAATTATTGATAATGTTTTATTTTATGCCTTTCCCCCAAATATGTTAAACTGTTGAGTGATAATAGTGGGTTTAAAAAAAACTACTTTTTGATAAATGCATTTTTAAAATTATAATTATAATTCTATACACTTACAAATATATATTTATAGCATTTGTGGGACGCCCCAACAACATTAATTTTCCAGAACAAAATCTAAATGTTTCGTGAACCAACGAGTTCTTTAATAAAATATCTATCCTTCATGTGAAGTTAAGTGTGATATTTTTTTACGAGAGATGCATAAGTCGTATAATTAATCAATTACTTAAAATAGGTATAAATAATACGGTACCTAAAAATCTTACGTAGTAGAGCTGTTCTGTTATTTCTGTCATGCAGGCTTATGAACGGACACTTTACTTTCAGATGCAAGAAAAATGTGCTCAAAAATAACGGAAACATTCGTAGGCCCTAAATATTTCTGCTTTAAGAGTTCGGAACAAACACGTATGGCACCAGTGCATGCATTGACTATTTAGTTAGCGGAAAGAAATTTATTGCATTACATAAAAAGCATCTTAAGTGTTATTGATTTTTTTCTTCGACGTTATTTGTCACTAGCTTGTGCTATAGCTAGGGGCAGTGATATTTTCGCGAAAAGATTTCGAGACAAGATACAGTCCAAAGCACTGTAGGGTCGTCCAGCTTCTTTGATTGGCTAAAAAATGTTCTGTCCCGTGTTAAATACGGACACGGCACCAGCAGCCAATGAAGGTATGACAACAGCTGAGGTGTGTATATAGTATTTAAGTCTACTGTGTGCTCCGATTTTTACGCAAAAAGTCACTGGCCCTACCGATAGCTCAAGCAATAAGATTTAAGTCTTGTGAAGCTAATAAACATAGTCCGAAACAAGAATTGTGTAATTTGGTTAAGTGTTTTTCTGCTCCATTCCGATAGTCAGATGTCAAAGGCATGACTGNAAACAAGAATTGTGTAATTTGGTTAAGTGTTTTTCTGCTCCATTCCGATAGTCAGATGTCAAAGGCATGACTGCACGGGGCAAAATATTAAATTAGCTATCTTAATAGCAGAGTATGTAAAAATAAACATTTCATTAATACTTAGTTTATAATTTTACCCAAAATCTTGCCTGCCGATGAGGTACAAAAGCGCNCAAGATACAGTCCAAAGCACTGTAGGGTCGTCCAGCTTCTTTGATTGGCTAAAAAATGTTCTGGCCCGTGTTAAATACGGACACGGCACCAGCAGCCAATGAAGGTATGACAACAGCTGAGGTGTGTGTATAGTATTGAAGTCTACTGTGTGCTCCGATTTTTACGCAAAAAGTCACTGGCCCTACCAATAGCTCAAGCAATAAGATTTAAGTCTTGTGAAGCTAATAAACATAGCCCGAAACAAGAATTGTGTAATTTGGTTAAGTGTTTTTCTGCTCCATTCCGATAGTCAGATGTCAAAGGCATGACTGCATGGGGCAAAATATTACATAAGCTATCTTAATAGCAGAGTATCTAAAAATAAACATTTCATTAATACTTAGTTTATAATTTTACCCAAAATCTTGCCTGCCGATGAGGTACAAAAGCGCGTTGCGCTTATTTTACTACAAGAAATTAATTGGATTTATTTTCTTTTAATTTAAATAAAATTAATTTACTGTCCGCAAATATAAACGTCACGCTTGTATTACGCGCTAACACATGGAACTATTTTCCCTGCCTCGTTGCCAACTTTACAGGCAGCACGCCAGTTAGTGTGTTCGTGTGGATGTACCTAGCAACGGATAGTAATTTTTTTTTCAATAGTTGATTTTAAAAGTGCGCACTTTACCGTAAACAGTCTATATATTTTTTTTTCTTTTTTTTTCCTCGTGATGAGTTTCGGTAAGAGAGAAAGTGCAGAAATGTCTCAGTTTAATGAAAATATGTCTATCTAGGTTGTTACTTCAAAAGCAGAGAAAGTACTTTATAAGTCTTGCCTCAGCTACATCCGGAAGTTCAACCTTGGCGCGTTGGTTTATTTCCGGAGCAGCTATGGGCTGTTCACCGTTAATATAGCACTTTTGAATTAGTTGGTAACGTTTCCATGAATTTTGACGTAAGAATACACTTTAAGTTTCTAAAAATTCCAACGTATATCATGAATGTTGAGGTACACTCAAAATCTGAAACAGTGGTAATTGAGCCAAATCATTAAAATTGTGAGGATTGTGTGACTCATAAATTAGTGCCTGATAACTAGAGACCTGATGAATTTGCGGATTAATTTTGGGACGAGCTAGAATTCAAAACACGTGTGTTTATGTAACTTCAGCCATTGGTCCACGCGATGTTTGACACCTCCTGGAGAACGCTGGACCAATCGTCACCTTCTACCGTGACAGCAGACAAGCAATGCACAAGCATCGGTATATCTGTACATAAGACTGTAGAGTTTAGCCTGCAGGTCACTGAACTCACGAATTTTTCAGGTCTCTACTCATAACTAAATAAAATTATGTCTGAATTTCACTGATTTATTTATTATTCCCACTGAATGTTGAGAATTCTACTGCCATAAGTCACTTGCTCCCAGTTCATTTCCTTGATTTGCCATTCGGCAGTGGCTTATCAACTGATTTCCGGTGAACATTATTTCACTGATTGATATAACTGATTCGAGCTTAGAGTGTAAGAATATACTTTACGTTTCTAAAAATTCCAACGTGTCACTTGTACCGCAAATGACTTTCATTATTTTTACCCATGACAACAGTAAATGTTATGCGAGGAAGAACACTGCATATGGACGATAGTGGGGTCGCGGTGGTGTAGTGGA
Organism: Clitarchus hookeri; assembly: GCA_002778355.1. Classification (NCBI taxonomy): domain Eukaryota; kingdom Metazoa; phylum Arthropoda; class Insecta; order Phasmatodea; family Phasmatidae; genus Clitarchus; species Clitarchus hookeri. Next base: position 138,431 of record NQII01004949.1, read on the forward strand.
TAGGGCACTCGCCTCCCACCAATTTGAACCGTGTTCGATTCCTGATGGGGTCGCTCCCGGATTTTCGGACGATGTCGCGGGTTGGGAAGGGGGGGGGG
>NQII01004949.1:138537-151556 GCA_002778355.1 Clitarchus hookeri
GGGGGGGCTTTTTCTCGGGGATCTCCCGTTTCTTCCGTCCTTGCATTCCGGCGCTGCTCCATACTCACCTCACCCTCATCGGATCTAAAGATTGCGAGGTTATGAGCCGCCCAAATATCTTCACTCATTCTTCTCTCACTCGTCGGAACTTCACCCTTGCACAAGTCAGCAAAACGAGTTTACTGGCTAGCAATATGTCGCAACGCCCCTTGCCAGGCAGTGACTGGCAACTTTCTTGTCAGACGGCAGCCCATCCAATAATAAATCTTTCGTGGCAATAAATAGCCAATTAGGAATGATGACCGTTTACGAGGCCTCGCGCAACCAATAAGCGAACGCGGGAATGGCCACATCAAATGAAACACCATGCCGTTTCGCATTTATATAATTGTCTATTCTGAATCCTGAAAGACTCTGAGTCAGTAATTATCACGCAAGGAAAGAAGGACGAAAACACGTTTTAACGCGGTCCTGAGGTAAAACTGGCTAACTCACTGGAGCAGCATCCAATGACTTATACCTGAGCCTCAAGTATACAAAATTATCTTGAACTCCAGGTTCGTAATGTGGTATTACTTTGGCCCTTAGGAGTAACTTCGGGTTAAATATTAGAAAGAAGTATACACTTCAGTAACCATTAATAACGAATGTTATAGTTCCTTTGCTGCACTCTGATAACTAAACCACAGAACAGAATATTGCACATTTGCTTCGAATAATTAAAACACGAATTAGGCTTACCTAAATTTTGGGCCAAATTTACCCCTAAGAACACCCTCTACGGTAAAAATTTTATACAACCATTAGTTTTGGAAAATTAGGCCGAAAACGTAACACGGTATGTGACCTAACGTGATTATTAATGGAAAGACATGTCCTTGAAAACTGGGAATTAAAATTAGTTATTTGTAAAACGTCAGAAACAGCTACAAGGCAACGTTTTGCGTTCCTTTAATTAACGTATGAATATTATGTCATTACAACAGATAAATACCTATGAAGAAAATACTTTTGTTGATTAATTTCATGTGCACTCCGTAATTTACAAATGACGAGTTATGTTATTACACTCAAAATATTCACGATTGGCACATTCCATTCCAGGCTAACGTTATTCACGAATTTGTTTTACCACCTCAGGTAGTTTCTGACATTATGCACAGAACTAATTTCAGTTCCCAATTTTCTTATCACTCCCTTAACGATCATGAAGGTCATATAGAATGTGTCATGTATCCGACCTCACTTCCCATTAAAAAATCCATCTCATATAATTAGTACCTGGATTTTCCTATATTTCTGCACAGGGAGCTAAAGCCGGTTCACGATAAAGTGAGCACTTTTGAAATCAACCTTAGAAAAAAAAAACACTGCTCTTACCCGCATATATTTGAATGGGTGCACTGAGTGACATGCGCCCAGTAAAGTTGGTAACGTTGGAGGGAAGTAGTTACAGGTCTTATTGTCGAATTAAAAGTGTGAGGTAACCGTTTGTGATAACTTTAATTATTTATTTCGCATTCAGTTTTTTTTTAAATACATCTAAGTGTAAAAATTAGCAGATTTGTAAAATATTTACTTTTTATGATAATTTTACAGTTTCACTTGACCGATGCATGAATCAAGTGATGAGGCATGTGTCAGAGTTTTAAATTGACATATGTCGCAGAACACACAAGTGCATACAGGTAGATCTTAAGCAGGGCTTCAATCAAAAGTGCTCAGTTTACCGCGAACATGCTCTATAGAGTTTGACGTGTAGGAATTCGCAAATGTTTCTTTCCACAAACAGGAAGAAGAAAGATACTCGCAAGCGTTCAAAAGTGAAGCAACAACTCCCGCCTGCACGAATAAGTCGGTCGCAGGAAGCCCTCGAAATGCACGAAGTCCCGGCCAATTCATAAGGAGCAGGTCCGTGAATCCTGGGCCCGTGGGGCAACCGCTCGATATCGTGTCACGTGCCTCCCTCGGACTGGACGCCCAGGATCTTGTTAGCGGTGATTGGGCCAATAAGCGAAGAACTGCGCCGGGTCCTTCCACCCCGTCTCTTCGGCAGGACCTCCGCAAGGACAAGCTGGCCCCCGCCTTCGCTTCCGAACTGCTTTGAAGCTCCAGCCAGCATGCGCAACTGCAGAACGTAGCGGATTCTTCCACTCCCGCAAACACTGACCTGTGTCTTGCACGGATCCAGTTTGAATTTCGAGGTAAGTCGACCGGCGACAAATCTTTTTCTACTACAACATGATAATATTACAATTACTGCAATACAAGGAAAGTCAGAAGTTTAAGTATTTTGCTGTGTTCGAGAATGTCTAAAATGTTATACTGTAAAAAAAGGATGCACTGCAGGCTTGAATAACACTTCGGCATGCTACAAAAACACAATTATTTTCTTATGGGTTTTGGGTTTATTATTATTTAAGTTCATTAGATTTTTGTGGTTATGGCAGGGATTCTTCCCGCCTTCCTTCAGGTGCCATAATTTACATACGTACGTGATTCCTATCTCGTATTTTGTTAGAACGTGCAGCTGAAAATGAGATTCGCAACTGTCTGCCGGCGATACGTCTCACATTCGAATAAAATTAGCTTATTTCATAATTGCCAGATGTTAAAATCTCGTTTTACAGATTAATATAAATTTTTTCGGTATTAATTAAGAACATTAAAAAACAAACTATAGTTTCTTATTTTCGATCTTCTGCAACGGCTTGCCACACATACCAACTAACACAGCAATTTTTTTTTGAGCGACTGAAAATGTTGATTTGTTCCACATATACAAGTTGTGTCTGAAAAATACCTATTCACATCGCCTGGACATTGCTTACGAGAAAGTAATTCGATAAATCATTGATTCCACCTACGGCTGAAAATGCTTTCTTAGAGTGTGATACGCGCCCTTGAAAACAGAGCTGAAACGCGAATTGATATAAATATATTACATAAATTATTTAAAATGTATTGTGTAGTTGGAAAAATGTCAGCAATAACTGCAAAACCCATCGCTGTGATCAAATGCCGGGAGTAATCACTTTATGGTTTCTAGCTTCATTCGTGAATTCCCATCAATTTGCTGAGATTAATGTGATAGCACAAGAAAACATTTTTCGTTAATTTTAACCGCTGACTAAAATCCACTGATTAGATAACTAGTAAATCTTGTATACAACATCAGGGTTGCAACCCTTATTTTTTCCACTACAATATTTGATTTATCACAACAATAGTATTGCTTTGAATGTAATGAATATTTGCTAAAATTTTAATTAGATTAAATTTATTGCACAAATTCTAATTATTTGTTATTCAATCATTTTTAAAGTTATTTTAGCGCATGTGTACTAATATCATCGAAAAGTATTTTTCTTGGGTATTCCAGTGATTTTTAAATTATCTTGTGTTATGGATGTTTAATGACAGTCGGGATAAATATATTATATTTACATTATCACCGTCCGTTGTACATAGTTTTACTTGAAATATATTAAATACGTAATACATAATTTGTTTTGAAACTTGTATAGGGCTGATAGGACCCTGGTTACCCCCGAAAACTCAGGAAAGAAAATAATTTTGTCAGTGACAACAAAAAAACTGACCATTCAGAACCTGAACACGGATTATACAATGTCTTTATTGCCAAATGTCGCAGTGCGTACATAAAAAAATTTATATCTCTACAGGCCTGAAATGAACGTCATTGAACGAAAATTCTCCAGTCACAGAACTGACGCATGCCGGGAGCACTTCTTTCTTCTGTACTGGAACCCTGCCAGCTATATGTAAAAAAAAGACTGTAAAAATATTATTTATACAAAACAACGTACATATTTTATTTAAATGTTTTCAGCAAATTAATTTTTATAACTTCCTGCTCAGACACGAGACGACACGAAGTTTTGCATTCGTGATTGTTCTGACTATATCAGTTAATTTAATTGGACCTATGCAAAAATGTATTTAAAGTTATTAAGTGAATTAATTTTGAAATGAGCTTATAAAGGCATCGCCCGAAGTTAAGACCACATATCATTTACATGCATCCAACCAGCCACATGGGAGGCTGAACGTGTCCCAAGCATGAGGAACTACAAAAGGTCAACTATTTTACATATTTTTTTATAAGCTTATAATGCTTATAAAGTTTTTGTTTTATTTTACGTATTTTATGCCGTACTCTGATTAATTATGTATAAGCAATTTTACTTGTATCTTCACGTTATCTACTGCGAAGCAGTGGTAGTCTTTTCAACCCTCTCCAAAGAAAAATCCTGCCACAACTGTATAAAAATAATAAACGGGTGCAACCTCTTTCCGCGATGAAACGCAAGCCTGGAGATGAGCTTCTACTTTTTCGCGGATTGGACGTCTGGCCCGACGGGCGCTGACGCACTGGCGATGGTCTCCGAACCAGGAGCGGGCTAATCGCGTTATCACATCACCTCGGATAGGAATAGGAGGGGGCAGGGGCGAGGGAACGAGCGGCCGAGGCGCTACTCCGGCACGGCACAGTCGTTAAGCCCAGGAAATGAGCCGTGCCCCCAGAAGCACATTTATGTCGCGACTGCTCCAGAACCGTCGGTTTCCTCCTACTCCTACTCCCACTGCTCCAGGACCGTCCCTTTCCTCCTACTACACCCGCTGCTAATTTACGCCGAGTTAACTTAATCAACGCGGCAGGCATAAACACGAAATTAAAAAAATTTACGCCCTGAAATCTTTTTTTTTTCTTCCTCCTCCGCGGGTTTTAAAAAAAAATGAGCAGCGAGTGTCATTATTTTTGAAGTTTCGCGCTGTATTTTTTTTTTACCCCTCCCCCCTCCCCAAGCTACCAGGATGCTTTCCTTGGATAGAGCCATCTGCAGTCGCGAGGCTTTTTGTTTGAACGTACACCGTAAGAAATGATTCACGAATTTAACACATCAGCGTATACGTATAAAGAGAATGCACGAATGGTAAATCCCTTTTTTCTCATGCATAGTAACGTTTCTATATTTGCCCATGAAATAGTCAAAAACATTGGGAAATTCCCTAATTCGTATAGCAGCGACACTAAACATTGCTGTATATACAGCGTGATATGTGGTATTATTTCCATACAATATATAGCTTAAAATATTCCACTGAAATTGAGGTAGTTTAGGAGAAATTTTTTTTACAGTGTAGGCATGTGGGCGGTACATTTACTCTAGGAAAAAAACCTTGCAGCATTATTTTGGGTGTTCAAGGAAACGAGATTTTAATACTCTTGCGAAAAGATAAAAAATTTGATGTGCAAGTGTTTTGAATTGTTAAGTATTTTTAGTAATTAATTTAACAAAGTTGTATCTTCTTTTCTGTGAAGGTTTCAAAATATTTTAATTTTCATTAAGGATATTTTTTTTTAAATTTCGTTCCTGGAATTTATATTACATACATTGAATTATGAACGCTCACTTCTCAGCTCTACGTAAAACCAATTAAAAATAATAAAAAATTCTCTTTAACAAAGAAAATTAATTAGTCTATGGTTTCAAATAATTGTCTNGATTTTAATACTCTTGCGAAAAGATAAAAAATTTGATGTGCAAGTGTTTTGAATTGTTAAGTATTTTTAGTAATTAATTTAACAAAGTTGTATCTTCTTTTCTGTGAAGGTTTCAAAATATTTTAATTTTCATTAAGGATATTTTTTTTTTAAATTTCGTTCCTGGAATTTATATTACATACATTGAATTATGAACGCTCACTCCTCAGCTCTATGTAAAACCAATTAAAAATAATAAAAAATTCTCTTTAACAAAGAAAATTAATTAGTCTATGGTTTCAAATAATTGTCTACTTTACTGTGTGGAAATTAAAGAATTTTATATGTGCGTTAAAATTAAGCGTAATTGTGTGAAAGCGATCTTATTTCCCAAATATTTTCAAAAGTCCCGTAGAAATGAATTCAGTGATAACTCACTTAGCTACCTCATCGGTTTTTGTTGAATTGTTTTACTAATGCAATATTTGGGCAATACTTGCCGACTTCACTTAAACGAAACATTTCCTGGCTTTTTGATAAGTGCCTTATTAGTTGAAGAAATCGCCACACAATAGTACGGCGATCAAAATATTCTTTATATTTATTTTATCCTCGCTAGTTAATACTGCCAAACTGAAGTTACCAATTTGTTACTTCCAAAAATTTCATGAAAAAATTTAAAATATTTAAATTTTGCCGCATTTAACACTACCTTTAAATGAACCTGTAAAATTTTATTGTTAGATCGCCACCATGGTACCCGCGTTTAAAGAATTAAGTGTTGTGGAACCGTATTGAAACTTTTCAATCATATTTCATACTACCCATCAAGATTCCGCATAGTGGTTTAAGATATAATCATTCTTGAAGTAAAATATTGGGCCATATTCAGTTTGTATGAGGAACAGTTATCTCAATATCTAAAAAAAAAAAAAACTAAAGAAATTCATTTTATACCAACATTTTCTAAATACAGAGAAAAATATTGTCTCTCTGACAGAGGAAATAGTACTGTTAGATTAAATGGATTTGCACGTTTTGGCCTCCAAGCAAACACTTGCGTAGTTTTAATAATATTAAATCCTTTCGGATAGTTTGCACTTCGATGGAAGGACGGAGCTGTAAATTTTGTCATTGTTATTTCGTGCAAATGAAATTCATAATACATGTAAAAAAAAAGTACTTGAATGGGTATTACCTTTTTCAATTGCCGCGTATCAGTGAAATGTTAAATATTCTTGTGTATAGCAAATTTAGTTCGGAAACAATGGCACGCACAACTTTAGACAAGTGTTTTATATGTTCTGTCCCTGATAAGAAGTGATATGAAAACAATAGGATACATGTACTCCTTTGCGTTTAATGCGAAACACTAGTTTGATAACTTTATCGATGAATGGAAAAATCCTCAAGTGTAATGGTGGTGGAAATACTTGAAGATAAGAATAACTGATATTTGTGTTAAAATGAACCAGAAAGAAACGATGTGCAATGAGGGAAAAAGCCTCTACCAACGGAACTAATTTCCCGAGATTTAATAATTTAATCATTTGAGTATTTAATTGAAGTTATAGATATATGTCTTCATTCCGTAAGAAATTAAATACTATCCTAAAAAAGATTGAACAATCTACATTCCGTAAACGAAGTATTTTCCAATCGTTTTAATTGTTTCGTATTTTTATTAATTATATTTTAGTCATATTTTAAAATGCGAAAATAAATCTCGTTTAAATTTTTATAGCTTATTCAGGTTTTTTTAAACACAGAAAATTAAGTTAGTCATTTTTGCTTTGAAGCATTTATTTTTACAAAAAATGTAAATTAAATCAGAGAAAACGGCCGAAGTCTAATCAGAAGAAACAGTAATTTAGCATCAAAATTAGGGCACCCTGGAATAGGAGAGATTGCAAGGAATGCGTCCAAAATCATTTTATTCCAAGTTTAGTTTTTTAATTTGGTTCAAATTTGGTATATTACGGAAATGGACAAAGAACCCTTGTTTGCTATAATGGATAGGAAAATCACTTCTATTTTAAATACAGTATATATATAATTAAAGCTAGACGCAAACTTGTAAAAATATGTAGCATAACAAGGTGAACGTTTAAATTCGCTAAGATGACGATAGGATAACGTATGCGGCTGTAAAATTCAAATATTTTCATCATATTTTCCAAATAAATTAATATTAGTGATTTTGGTCATTTAGATGACTCAGCGCCTAAGCTAGGAGCCAGTATTTACAGACGGACATTTAAGACAAGAAATGTTGTATGCTTAAACTCGCAAAATATTGAAGTTTTAAATATTATCAAAATTAATTAAGTTTAAGTGAACAACCTCTGCCAACAACGAATTATGCGTTTCATTTCAGCATAAAGTGTACCAAAGAAAAAATCAATTGCTTCCAATAATTTTCAAATACAACGTAAATACTCATATTTCAATTTATTTCTACAAGCACGCTAGTGTTTATAAACCTTAATTCATCAAAGTTATAAGCCACAAGAGCTGTACCAAAATTCGTATGCATAAATCATAAGACGTTTAAAAAATATATGTACCAATCTACAACAAAATGTATCATCTAGAACAATTGCAAATTCCCCACTTAATGTAAAACTTAAACATAATGATTTCTTTTGATATTTATTGTGAAATTTTTCACAGCTTCCGTTGTTTAGATTATACGTAACATCTTTTATTATTAAAATTTTACCCAATATTAAAATGTCATTAACTAAATGAGAAAAACTTTAAATGTGATATTTTGTTAAGATCATATATTTAAGTTCAAAATTATACTTAAACTGAAGTTATTTCGAATTTTACCTGTCTATAGGGTAAAAGGCTAAAGGTGCAATTCGTGTGGTTTTTATTGTCCTTCAGGGTGTGTCTTGATAAATATAGCTCTAAAGAAATATGTGTAACTAACATGTATTTTTAATACGTCTAGTGTGTAACCAAAGTATTACGCGGAATTATAGGACATACATATTGCTACCACTAAAGCCAAGGCGTGAACATATCTGTGATTTAATCTTCACAGCATCCTATAAACTTGTTTGCATATACGAATAAAGCTTTTTTTGTTTTAACGCTTAGTCGTTACCTTTAAACCAAAACACTCAGCCTAACACAGACATATTATTTAACTTTTGATGTTAAAGATCTGTAGCAAATGACCATGAAGTTTCCCATTAAATTTTAAAAATTTATTTAGTGTTCGACAACTAGAGAATGCACGCAATTACACTACGGAACACTGACATAATTTCATACAAAACAAGACACCAACAAGTACAACTGAGAAATGGGTGTTTTACATGCGATCGGGTAATTGTCTGGAAAGCGTAGAACGTATTTTAAATTTTACGTACTTGTTGGAGGTTGGTACTGTGGTTCATTTCTAGCCTATTGTTCATTGAGGTGTAAACGCATCAATCCGCGACGTATGCATTCGCGTATGCACACGCTCGTCTAAGAGTTCATCATGGACCGGGTCAGCAGTTGGGCGACAACATAACTGCTCGGTAATCGTGGGTAGGGGTAGCGAAATTTCGCGGAAAGATTTCAAGACAAGTTGTAATTAAAAAACCCTGTAGGGTAATTTACCTATCTTTAGAGGCCTGAAAAATTCGCGAGTTCAATGACCTGTAGGCTATACTCCATTGCCGTACGTAAAATCAAGCGAATATCACTGTTCTTTGGTTGCTTGTTGTATTAGCAGAAGACGGTAATTGGGTTTGCATTTTATTGTGTGTTTATTATAGGCTCAGAGTTGTCCAGGAGGTGTAAACTAACGGGCGTACCAATAGCATAGGCAATACAAACGCACGAGGTTTCGAATTCTAGCTTGTTCCGAAATGAAACGGCGAATAGTTCAGGTCTCTACCTATCTTGATTGGCTGAATCACGTTTCGACACGAGTTAACTGCCTGCACGCAAATCGGGTAGGATCCGTACCGATGTTGCCGAATTCTGACTGGCCCAGTCAGATATGTAAACGCCTTCTCAAGCAGACGGCGATCAATGGCAATAGACAACACCTGCTGTAGGGTGCTTATAGCTAGGGACACCCTAATTTCGAGAAAAGATTTCACGACCAGTTGTATTCCATAACACTTTATTTAGCCCAGATCCCCTTTCTTGATTGGACTATCTAGGCGTTACGTGTCTCAGGTGTCTCCCCGCGAATCACAGACGCTGAGTATCGCAGTAACCTTGTTCTGATTGGCCAGACAAGTAGGAAAACGTCTTCTTACAAATACACGCTGCCAATAAGCAAAGGAAAACTGTTTGTACGCCCGTGGGGTATTGAAATGTGGCATGTGCATAAATCTCTTCGTGAAATTCAAGTGTCATCACTTATAGTATTGAAGTCTACCGTGTACTCGTGTTTTTTTTTTCGCCAAAAATCACTAGCTCTAATCGTTGGGTAGCTGCCTACACTGCGCGTGTCTTCCTGCATTAACTCTAAGCTGTTTTTAATAAAAAAAAAATAGCACACATTTCTGATGGCTTTGTGTTCGAGCGAGATGGCGCAGTTAACACACTGGACTCCCATTCTGGTGGACGCAGGTTCGATTACCGGTCTGGCCACTGTTATTATTGTCTCGCCGCGAGTGGCGGCAGCACCAGGAGAAAACGCGGCCAGCTGTCGTTGTCAAAACACATTCAGCAAACAGCGGAGACAGGTACACAGCGACAACAAACCCAGGAATTTGTCACGAATCTGAGAATATATGGGTATGGCTGACACGGTACGATTACCCCAAAGTATCAAGCAAGATCTCGTGGCAGTAAAGTCGCCCAGGACCCGACTGACGACCAATAGGAAATGAGAAGATAGGTCCGAGAAGGATGGGGGCAAGAAAGTTGTAATGTAAGGATTTTTTTTTTAATTTGGTAGTAAGAAATAATAATTATTATTATTATGGTCCGTTTTCCGAATGTATTCAGTTAGTTAAACAAAATCATGTCAGTGAAGTTTTAGAGATTGTATATCTAGTACAATAATATTTATATGCAGTACACAAATCAAATAACTGGGAGAAGATTTGTTAGTTCGGAAGACTCCTTCACACATTTATACTGAGGTGAAGTTACTAATTGTGTTTAGCAAAGAATGTAAAAATAATAATTACATTAAAATAAGCAGCAGATCCACTTTGCTGTTCATAGCAATGTTTTGAAAGTTCGTCTCGGACGAGTTAGTTCAAACTTACACAAGAAGTTCGTTGTTAAAGGTGTTCTGTGGACGTGAAACTTGCTCCCGCAACTTGGACAGGACTTCGCTGAAGTGTCGCTTCTTTCCGGAACTCAGGAAGACGACGACAGGGAGGCTGGAGCTACTTGCCGCAGGTCCAGCTAGTGCGCATTCTTCTATCTCGTAGCCGACGTACACCGGTATATGATGGGGATCGCAACCTCGGGATCCGACCCCAGACGCTGTTCGTTCCTATTTATGCATAAGCTTTCCAATTTATTAACTATACTGTTGGTGTCATATTTTCCTGAAGTTCCAAACGTAGAATGTTCTTTTTTTCTTGTAACGATTCCCACAGCAACCCTTTGTGCATTTTTACCTTTATATATATATATAAAATTATGAGCACCAAAGAGTTACGTATTCTACACTGGCACTTCAAACATACATAACATGTGCAATAAATTAATTTCTTTTTAAATAGCGCTTTGCCTAACTATCCATATTCGCTTATCCTTCATTTGTTTCAAGTAGGGCTCACAGATTTAATATCACTATTTAAACAAATAAACTGTGAGAAGTATTAAAACTATATTTTTTTAGTAAACAGGACCCACAATAACGTTAAAGAGAGCAATAGGCGACGGCACACGACCAGAGGCTGCTATAATCCACTCACGGTTACTTCCAACGTTTCTGAAGCCATGCTGAGGTTCTACTTTCGGGTCTATTCCTCCGCCTCAAGCAAAAAAAGCCTATAAAATGACACCAAAGGGACAACGCACCACATTTGTACTCAGTTACTTTAATAACATTTTGTGTGGGAACTATTTCTTACTAGGCATTACCAACACACCTATTTTCGCTATTCTCTCATTCATGATAATTTAAGATAAAATATTGTAATTTATATATAGAAAACAAGTCAAACTTCAATTTTACAAAAAATAAGTTACTTGTATGATAACACGAGTATAAAACACTCGCGATAATTGGCTATTTAGGAAACAACCAAACACGCCATACATAGGGTAATTTTTCAAAGGTTTCTTTCAAAAAGTGTGAAGATACAGCTGACTATAACTTACCCAGCGATCTGGGGATGAGTGTCTGCGTAATAGTGTGTGAGAGCGAACCCGGCGTCTTTCATCATACTTTCCCTTCAGATTTCGTAGTTACGAGTTAGGTAGGCAAGGAGACTTATCGTAGCCAATATGTTATAACATTGCTAGGAAGTATTTATTGTAGGTAACAATAGTTATGTAGAAGGACTGATGACATGAACTTCATGTCAGTTACGTGCGATAACACTCATTCTTTACCCTGTTGAGTTGAGCCAGTCGCAAATATGGCACCATGTTGTTTAATTTTCCAGTGGTTCCCTGGAATTCCTCCAGACGAATGCAAGGCTGGTTTCTTGATACAGACCATGGCCTATTACTTCCCCAGACCATGGCCGATTACTTCCCCAGACCATGGCCGATTACTTCCCCAGATCATGGCCGATTACTTCCCCATTCCTCACACTCCGAGTAACTAGTATAGTCAATAGTGAATCCCTTGTGGACGAAATTGTAAGCCATACACAAAAATTCGACTTCGTAGAAATTCTCAATCGTAATGGCACCCAATTACAGGTTAGCATCGCATAATAACATGTATACCTACAAGAGTCAATGATCTTTAAGGAGAGGTAGTCCCGTCATGTGATTTTAACGTTTATACCTCCACTACTTAATTTCCACATTAAGTATTTGAAAACCAAGCTTGTCAAGATACAGGGGCCATCTTAGCAATTATTCCGAAGTCCAGTTTCTTTTCCTCGTGTGATTCGTTTCACGCCTGTAACCGTAATCGAAGGTTTCCTCGGTATTCAATAATTTCAGTCCCACTGAACAAAAACAAAAGTAATAAATCATATGTTAAGTAGTTCTCTACGACACGCCAAGCTTCGATTTTTAATGTCTGGTCATAAAGTTTGATAATAAATATTTGCAAAACAAATTTATGGGATCCATTACCACTAAAGATTTTGCCACAAAATTAAATAAAGCTTTTCCATAAGTGTTTAGCTTGACTCGACTTGCTGGATTCAAACCCCGGGACCTTAGCGACTTCGGCAGTTAAAGTCTCTAAGGTATTTTAGTTTCCCTTCTCTGTAAAGGATGTGATGCGTGTGAACAAATGGACTTACCATTTTCCGTAAGACGTCGGGAAAGGGAGCTATCACTAAAATTCTTTTTCTCCCTACCCGCCAATGCGAGGGTAAAACGTAGGCATTATTTGCGAGTGGCAGCT
>NQII01004949.1:151585-183570 GCA_002778355.1 Clitarchus hookeri
CCAAAAGTGTCCGTAATGAACTGATCGAAGACTTTGCCAATCGCACGATGTGCAGGGAGCTGCTCATATCGAAAATCACTTGACATTGATTCCGAGGTCTTTTCTTCTCTCTTTCCGCTGTACGGATAGGCCTTCGGGGCATTATTGGGAGGAAGGAGAAGGCGGGGATGGAGAGGAACGAAGAGGGCGAATCTACATCACGTCAACATCAAAAAGACGCATTACTTCCCTCTTGTCTTCCGCCAATTCTCTTAAATATTCTCTTCTCGACTGGATCCTTTCATGTACGAGGCGGTCCGAGAGAGCATAAAGGGCGATTCCTCGAAAGGGAGTACGACTCACTCATCGGCCATTTAAAGTTGCGGCAGCGTCGGGAGGGACAAAGGAAATCCATTTCCACAGCAACTTTCCCGGGGTCCCCCCTTCTATTATTGGCGGGATGTGGAACGGAAAATTGGAAATTGAAAGCTTCAAGAAATCTGGAAGGAAAAAAAAGAGAAAAAAAGCNTTGGAGGCGGGGGGGGGGGAGGAACTTCCCATGTCCTGTCAGGGAAGGAGGGAGATTCGAGACTTCTAATGGACTATCGATTTGAGACATCGCACAATCGATGTTTCCGATACCGAGAATTGCTCTTGCCATTCCGAGAAAAAATTGAGTTATTTTTCGGATAAACATGAATGCAGTAAACTTTAACACAAATTCTTTGAGGGCAGAAATGTTATCCTCGTCGCTAACATTCGTTACTATAAAATAACGTGGATGATTTTGTTATACACAATACTTTGAATGTGTTACGAAAGAATGAAAAGCACAGCAAAAAAAAATTTGAAAACCGAAGTTTCAAGATGAAGGCTGTGTAGCAGTCTTTTCTTAAAATATATATTTTTTATTTATGCTTCCTTACAAAGTAAACAATTCTTATTAAAATGTGTTCTGAGAGTTCTTTTTATTATGAAGAAATTCGACATATTAGTATTCATGAGTCGTTGATTTTCAAACGAGTTGTTACGTTTTAAGTTTGGAAATAGAAAACAAAACAATAATTTGCAAAAATAAATATGATCTGCATGACTCAAATGTGACAAATACAAAATTTGAGGATAAATAAAACGTAAAAGTTAAGAAGCCATTAAAAATTAACTATTCAGTTAATGTATTTATGAAAACAACCATTACTGGTGCCAAGACAGGTCTGTCAATAATAACAAACATTATACAGTAAAATGTCTGATACTCTCCATCTACAGTAACGAAATCAACAGACTTCCACCAAACTTGTCCACCTTCACACAGCCCTATGAAGTAATAAATCGATCTCTGCGTGTGGTTTTCTGGGAGCATCCCGATAACAGTACCACAATATTCGCTAATCGCTGGTACTACGCCACGGTGATTCCCTCTGGTCACAGCAAATTCGCATTCACGCTCTGCCGTGGAACTGCATTTTTCGGCGCCTCAAAGTCCGCTGTGTTCGTCCAGAGGCCACGTAACAACTTCCGCGCAGAGGCACATAAGCGGCTTTTAGAGATGAGTTTAACCACACCTGGTTGTTCCATACAACGTAGAAAATTGATACCGTGGCAGCGTTATGAACTCGGGCTCGCAAGGAGCCGGGTTCGATTCCTGGTTCAAACCAACCTGATTTAACACCGCATGGTTTTCCGATATCACTCAATTTGAATGCTGCAATGGTTAATCACTAAACGAAATGATCTCTTCCAAACTCTGTCCGGAATAATAATATTTAACAGCAAATTTGACCTCTTTGAGTCGAAAGCCACTTCGGTGTTTACCATCCTCCACTCTTGAACTTTCTCACGATTCTTACAGGCTATCGTTTGCCTTGATATATAAGACCAACCCCATCCATGATCGTAGCAATTTTTCAACCACCAACTGCACGAGTAAGTCCTGATCTTACCTCGGCTTGAGCAGCAAGTGATTGGCCCACACAGGAAAGGCGATTCACCTTTGCCTCTTCCATGTGCGGTGACCCACGCTGGTCAACAAGTGATAAACTCAAACAGCTTAACATAAATCTTCACTTTCCTTTTCATGATACCAGTGGATTTTGCTGATGCACAAGCCACGACTGTCACCGGCCGTGGAGCACGTTTTCGTCCTTTATCACAGAGAATATATTTCTTCCCAATAAAATTACTTTTTGAGCCCCAAATGGTCTGACAGTTAAAGAGTCTTCCAGACTGTCACCATGCTGATACCATCAAGATTACCCATGATCCAAGCACAGCCTGAGAGTCAGTTGCCCTTTCGGAAAACCAGGCATGGGGGTTCACCCCGGCCATTTATCCGTTTTTTCAACCCTCCATACAATGGAGGTTATCAAGTGATGCTGCAAGGAGGCAGTGGGCTATCTTGTAATAGAAACTGGAACAATACATAAAACTTATGCCCAAGATATATCATTCGCCCTTACCGTAGACATTAAACGATTGGTCTCAGATACTAGTCGTGACAATAGTTCTGAAACATTATCGAGTAGAGCGTGGCATGGGTTATGTTTCTCGGAGTCACCATGCACCCAACAGGCTATAAGAATCCTGACAGTGGAGTGTCTGAAGTGAGGCTGGAAGGGGGTCACGCTACAATTCGTCCTTGATATCCCAACCATGCCTTGGCGAGACGAAAGTGCGGTGGCCATATTTTTGCATAGCAATGACAGGAGCTGTAGTATAATTTTCCAAAGTCCAGCGACACTTATACCAAGCAAGGCTTTACACCTATCACAGGAAGGTCCCCTTCCCTGCTACAACCAACGTCCAAGCAATCTTTACATCACACCTTCGCTCGTTACAGACCGTCGCCCTGCCTCACATCCCAGCAGTACAAGATGGAGCTTAAAACCCGCGCAGCCATGAATCGCACCGCCAGTGTAACAGAAGAGTTCACCATCACTCTCATCCCTGACTGCCGAAACAACTTGCTCCATCTTTCATCATCCAGGTGTCAACGAAATGTTAAACCGTTACCTCGACCAAACAACCATTATTACCACAACGAGTCAGGGTGTTGAAGTGTCGGCAATTCAGCCAGAGGCTAAATATTCCAGTTTTCTGGAAAGAAGTTGTGCAAACCTTCCAAGTCAGCAGTTCATGTGTGCCCCAGACCCACCTCCTTCACTCTTCTCCCCAATGTTTTGGCCAGCATAGAGATGTCTCAGAATTAGGTAAAAATTGAAGAGAAGCCACCTCGCGAGTGTGCGGCAGTACTACTGAGATGGTTACTTATTAATTTAAACAAAACAGCTGGCAGAGCCTGCAATAAGTGTTGCAGGATGTTGACGTGTGTTCTCGAGGAATCAAGATTAACATAAGTAGCAATTAAATGTTAAATCATTGGGCTACATATAACTATATAATTCGTTAAGCAGCAAAATCTTGGCGATTTAAGAAACAGTTTTTAGTGGCAGTTCTTTTTTTTAATAATATAACTATTCATTAACAACAATAAAAGCATTTTTACAAAGTTTTTACATTTTTACCGTAATTATATTTTTTATTATAGTCTAAATGCAGTATTGGTATTGTTGTCAAACTCACTCCAGTCTTTGAGTGAAGAATACCAAACTAAGCAAAACCCATTGATAAACCGTCACTGCAGATATGTCTTACACATATCTGGCTTCGTTCTTGTCCTGTCATAGAAGTACAGTTGTGTACACTCTTGTTGGAAGGGCCGAAGAATGTTTCCTGAATAAATAAATAAGCGTTTAATATGTAAAATGGAGGGGGGGGGGGAACTCATATTTCGTAACAGAATTTTAGAATTCAGCATGTTGCATATCTATATAATTATGTTATGCAAATTGTATTAATATGATATAATTTTCCTTCTCACTTATTTTGCAACAGAGCACGAATGATGCTGCGAATGAATGTTTCAACATCTTACAAAATATCCGTGACAAAATGCATCCTGTCTGATTGTTATTACTGAATTTCGTCATTGTTTCATTCAAATTGATTTAGGATGCAAAATGAAGGACAAATATTTTTCCCTGCCATACCATTCAAGCATGCCAGATCAGAATGTACCCATGTAAGAGCCAGCAAAGCTAAGCAGGATAACATATAATGAGGAGTTCATGGTCTACACCAGATATCAAGAGGGCTCAGTTAATACCAAGTACGTAAAACATTAATAACCAAAGATCCTTCCGTGTAAGAACATGTTTGTGAAAGACACTATAAATGAAATAACCTGTTTGTATATTTCTGAAAGTCATTTACTATAATACAAAAAAAAAACGTAGGTCTAGTTATAAATACCAAAGACATTATATTCTTAAGTTTAATGCTGTGTAATTATACGCGATATTCGCCTTTGTAAACATGCGAGTTGGTTTTAACGTCACCGAGCCAGTGATATAAAGGTGTCAACAAAATCACCCTANATGTTTGTGAAAGACACTATAAATGAAATAACCTGTTTGTATATTTCTGAAAGTCATTTACTATAATACAAAAAAATAAGTGAAGGTCTAGTTATAAATACCAAAGACATTATATTCTTAAGTTTAATGCTGTGTAATTATACGCGATATTCGCCTTTGTAAACATGCGAGTTGGTTTTAACGTCACCGAGCCAGTGATATAAAGGTGTCAACAATATCATCCGAAGTATACTGCATATGAACCAACTGCATTAGTTCAATCATGTCTCGGCGTGACGTGGTAGCCGTTACTTCGCACTTGTTAAAAGCCCCTGCTAAGCAAGAAATTCATAATTTTGTATACGTATTAACTTCTCTTATTTCTGATTTATAATAGTTATTAACTAAAATTTTTACAGTTTTTTGGAATACAGAAATAATAGGAACGAGGGTTTTTTGAAAATTGAAATAATTTACTCTTTAAGAAGTCGTTTCCTTACGCTAACGTCAGTGTGATTTGTACCAAAGGATTCCGTTTACTGCCCCATAAAAAAAATTTAAATTCATTATTAAAAAACTAGCTGTAGGTATTGGAAAATATTATTTTGTGAAATGTTTGTCGCGCACGCAAGGTTCTTTGAACTGATATTCTTCAAATATTTGCTACGGGTAACAACCGAGTGTGGGAGACCACGGCACAGCACAGCCCTGTGTCTGCAAATGTGCTTCTGTAGTTTAGTTGCAGTGCAGTGGGAGGTGTGGTGTCGTGTGGGTGGGGCAGGTCAGTTTCAGGGGAAACCCTGGGCGGCATGCAATTGTTATAACGTGGCCAGAGGTATGTGATGCTTAAGGCGCAGATTCGCAACTTTTGCAGAAATTTCTTCGTTTTCGCGTCGTGATTTCGGATTTATAGTAATTACTGACAATGTAACGATTATAGAAAATCTACGTTTAACGTTTTGCTCGATATTTATGTGCGTGATTTTAATTGTGTGTGTTATCTGCTTGTTGTAAAAAAAAAAGTCTAGAACGTATTTATATTTTATCAAAAAGTTCTTGACTTTTTGCAAACAGGGTGAAAATTAGATGCAAACGTATTAGACAACTCGTAAACTTTAAGTTTTCTATAACCAAACATTTGCAATAATACCTCTGAAAGTATCAAGCAAAACAAATTCCTTCCGGGGGTGTTTCCCATCAGCCACGAACGGGACAATCCTGGGGAGTTGTCGCCATCCTGANGTCAGTTTCAGGGGAAACCCTGGGCGGCATGCAATTGTTATAACGTGGCCAGAGGTATGTGATGCTTAAGGCGCAGCTTCGCAACTTTTGCAGAAATTTCTTCGTTTTCGCGTCGTGATTTCGGATTTATAGTAATTACTGACAATGTACGATTATAGAAAATTTACCATTTTACGTTTTGCTCGATATTTACGTGCGTGATTTTAATTGTGTGTGTTATCTGCTTGTTGTAAAAAAAAGTCTAGAACGTATTTATATTTTATCAAAAAGTTCTTGGCTTTTTGCAAGCAGGTGAAAGTTAGATGCGAACGTATTAGACAACTCGTAAACTGTGAGTTTTCTATAATCAAACATTTGCAATAATACCTCTGAAAGTATCAAGCAAAACAAATTCCTTCCGGGGGTGTTTCTCATCAGCCACGAGCAGTTGAATCTTGGGGAGTTGTCGCCATCCTGAGCCACATGCCTCCAGCGGCCGCCTTCGCTATCTGCCTCGGGTCCAGCACCAGCGGCACTGGAGTTCTGGAACACGCCTGGAACTCGTAACGGGATATCAAGGACGCGACGGCGACCTTGACCTGCACCATGCCGAACATCGAACCTGGAACAATATACGTGGCTTTAAGGGCGATAGACAACCAACTAAATTCGTTATTTCGAATTTTTACGAAATAATTTTCCAACTTGTAGACATTAACTATAAGTAGGGCCAGTGACTTTTCGCGTAAAAATCTGAGCACACAGTAGACTTCAATACTATATACACACCTCAGCTGTTGTTATACCTCCATTGGCTGCTGGTGCCGTGTCCGTCTTTGACCAAGCCACTCAGGACTAAGTAACTCAGACACTGAACCTTCGTGATTCGTGCGCAAACGGTTAACACGGGCCAGAACATTTTTTTTTAGCCAATCAAAGAAGCTGGATGACCCTGCAGTGCTTTGGACTGTATCTTGTCTCGATATCTTTTCGCGAAATATCACTGCCCCTAGCTATAAGGCTATTCACGATAGAGCGAGCACTTTTTAAGGCGCTCCCAACAACCATTAACCACGAATGAATATATTTTGTTTTGCAACGTCAGTTGGTAAACCTATTCACTGTGTTTATTAGTCACAGGGGAATGTTTACATTAAGTATTGGCGGAATAATAAAAACTGAGTGAAAGACAAACATTAGCATTGCCTTAAAAAGTACTCAATTTACCGTGAATAGTCTATACTATTTACTCCCATAAAAACATTTTTGACCTGATATTTTTTGCATAATGATATGTCAGAATCAAAATGTTCCTCGTTTTGGTGCGTACAAATAATAAAAACAAACTCGCCGAAATAAGATCATTCACACTGAAATAAGGTACCGTCAGTGACTTCATGAAGTCTTTAAAACCACGCTATGAAATATTGTTGCAATTTCAAGAAGTTGCTCAAAGCAAAGTCATTTTTGCGTTTTTTTTTTTTAAATTTGTAGCAGCCTGTGACTTCTCGTAGGATAAATTTTGCTATGCACACCTTCGAATGTGAGGGGTGTCTTGAAAGCATTCAACAGGCCTTGTCTGAAGTGAGCGTTCTTTTCAATAGTTCAGCAAACAGAACTTCGTTTTTTTTCTTTTGTAACATTTTTAGTATATTGAAAGATTGTAGACGGTATCAAAGACGACTTTATAAAAATACCAACTTTGTTTGGAAAATAATATTAATATTGGTTTTAGTGTAAAAAGGAGAATGTTGGATCAAAGTTCCAAAAGTTTTGTTAACACAAATTTGGTTTCAACTGAAGTGTAGCTTAAAGTAACATACGTAGAATTTCTTAATATGTATGAAGTAAGTCACTTGGTTCACCTACGAGGGAAATGTAATCTCAAATTTTGAAAGAGAAATACGTCCAAACCTCATAACAAATTTTCTAGAAAATANACCTACGAGGGAAATGTAATCTCAAATTTTGAAAGAGAAATACGTCCAAACCTCATAACAAATTTTCTAGAAAATATTCTTCATGGCATTTTGATGACTTTTAAAATTATTTTGAACTGAAGCTGGAAGTATAGATTTGTCAAGTTTTGAGATTACAACGGAAAAATATAGGCATANTTTGAGATTACAACGGAAAAATATAGGCATACAGTAAATCTATTATTCCGGTAGTCTTTTCAATTCGTTATTTAAATTTTCCGCCAATGTCAAAATTTTTTCTCAGATAGTTTTTTCATATCACAACGAAGTATATGAAATATGTTAAAAATTTAGATTTTATTTTTATACTTTTGAACCCCTTAAGGTAATAAGTCATCACGATTTAAGATTTATTTGTTTTCCGAAGTAAGTGCCATTAAAAATTATTTAGCTGAATTTTTTGCACTACACGTTATTAATATAATCTTCTCGGGCTTTATCGAGTTAGTACAACTTCACATATTTAATTAAATTTCACTCGTAATTTTTTCTTGCGGGCTATTACCGGAATTATATAAGCTGCAGTAATAAAACAATACCGACTTTAGAAAATTAACAAATGTTCTGCCGATCAATAAAACACGAAAAATGATCGATTACAGATTGTAACGAAAAGTCGACAAATTCGAGAAAGCAACGACTGATAGATTCCCTTTAAGATGTAATTTTTTTAATTAATTTTTTTAATATAATTTTAGTTTTTCTTTCTGCAGAAAACCGGTATTTTGTTGCAAGTCATAACTAATCAACAATTTAGTCCGCGGAATGTCTTTATATATATTTACTCGTAATTGCATGCTGTTTGTGAAATGCATCAAGTATAAGATGGTTAAGTGTAAAGTAAATCAATTTGCCTTTGCTTCGTCATTTAATAAAACCATAAAAATGTAACTACATAAATGCTGCAATATCTGATCCTGAAGTCTATCCTGCCCGTGCATCTATCCGCCAAAATCTGAGGCTCTTAAACATCAGTTATCGACTTTATTTTAAAACATGGGCGTAAATATACTAATTGCATACATCCTCTGCAGTAACTTAGTGAAACAAGCAGGAGAAAAATGAGAAGTTCAGCAACGCTTATTTACGTTACATCTTTTATTTTCCGCTGTAGCATGTGTCGGGTTATATATCAGAACTCTTACGTGCAGTAGTTTCGATTTTCATAAATTCCAGTTTAGATCCATCGCATTCAAATGAGTTTAATTTTTCGGGCAAAGTTTTCTTTGCTAGAACGAGGCATTCGTAATTTCAAGTAAAATTGCGCGAACAATTTTTCTAGCTTTTCTAAATTCTAGCTTATTATCGTGCTCGCTTTATAACGATAGACTAATAAAGATACTTTTTACGCATTAAACTAACATTTGACGTAAATACACACAAACGGCACGCATATTCATCCCACTCTTCGTGGTGCGTATTTAACGCCTCATCAATGGAGTTATATTCAAGACTAGAAAAAGTAACATCAGTTTTCGATAATTGTTATATAATGATCTCCTTATATACATTATAATTTTTCTACCATTTTTAAAATTACTCTTGTGTAGCTGTTCTGTTTTAAGCGCATCGATATTGGCATTTGACGTATGTTGTTTTCGACAGAAAATTTAGGTTCAACATATAATTTTTTTGCATTTTCTTATTCACCGTGATATTGACGTATGTTGCCCCTCCCTTGATCTACCTGATGATCCCTGTTCTTATTGCTTATTTTCTGCTGAAGAAACTGATATGCGAAACTACTCTCTAAAGAAAGTTTGCAAATGTTCATGTGTTTTTATAAGTAGTATTGTTATAATTTAAGGTTGTTCTGAAATTTAACAAACTCGGGTTTTTTGATAAATAAGGCAGTGTGGCTTTGATTTTGCCACATTCAAGAACAGTATTAATATCAGAATTATTTGACGTTATGTATCACTAACAAAGGGCGTTATTTGTGAAAACACACGAGTATAATAGTTGTATTAGTGGTTTGTATGAGGCAAGTGTGCTCGATAAGCAAATTCTAATAATAACAAGAAGTTACTGATAACTAATGAGCCTACTTTCCTCTGCATAGGTGCAAATAAATTTTAGTGAAGTTCTTGAAAGCCTATGTGGTAAGTAGGCATTTACGTCTCATTGACAGCAATATCATTAGAGATGAAACCAGAAAAATGTGAAACAGTACAAAGACAATTAAAATACACTAGTTACTTGCCCAGGATTCGAATTCATAAAAACTCGTAAAAATAAGCTAGCATGCTATCAACTGCATCACGGAGGTAGGATTCGTAGCATCAACTTCGGATGTAATCAGTCTAATGTTTTGAATTATAGGGTTCACTAACATTGACTATTTACTCGGCCATCATTTTGTAAATAAGTGTCTGAGCCACTAAAACAAATAAGTTTACATTACCTATCATAACGCTACTTGTGTGAACAATTTGATGGAAATCAGCTGATTGATATCAGAGATATTGCATAAATACCTTATTTTCTTAAATGGGGCTATCTTACAAAACTGCTTAAAAAGAGGCCCTGTAAACGATGTTTGTATTATATAATTTCAGCGTAAAATATTNAATTTCAAGTAAAATTGCGCGAACAATTTTTCTAGCTTTTCTAAATTCTAGCTTATTATCGTGCTCGCTTTATAAAGACAGACTAATAAAGATACTTTTTACGCATTAAACTAACATTTGACGTAAATACACACAAATTGCACGCATATTCATCCCACTCTTCGTGGTGCGTATTTAACGCCTCATCAATGGAGTTATATTCAAGACTAGAAAAANACGCATATTCATCCCACTCTTCGTGGTGCGTATTTAACGCCTCATCAATGGAGTTATATTCAAGACTAGAAAAAGCAACATCAGTTTTCGATAATTTTTTATATAATGATCTCCTTATATACATTATAATTTTTCTACCATTTTTAAAATTACTCTTGTGTAGCTGTTCTATTTTAAGCGCATCGATATTGGCATTTGACATGTGTTGTTTTCGACAGAAAATTTAGGTTCAACATATATTTTTTTTTAGCATTTTCTTATTCACCGTGATATTGAAGTGTGTTTCCCCTCCCTTGATCTACCTGATGATCCCTGTTCTTATTGCTTCTTTTCTGCTGAAGAAACTGATATGCGAGATTACTTTCTAAAGAAAGTTTGCAAATGTTAATGTGTTTTTATAAGTAGCATTGTTATGATTTACGGTTGTTCTGAAATTTAACAAACTCGGGTTTTTTGATAAACAAGGCAATGTGGGTTTGATTTTGCCACATTCAAGAACAGTATTAATAGCAGAATTATTTGACGTTATGTATCACTAACAAAGGGCGTTATTTGTGAAAACACACGAGTATAATANGCGTTATTTGTGAAAACACACGAGTATAATACAGTTGTATTAGTGGTCTGTATGAGGCAAGTGTGCTCGATAAGCAAATTCTAATAATAACAAGAAGTTACTGATAACTAATGAGCCTACTCTCCTATACATGGGTGCAAATAAATTTTAGTGAAGTTCTTGAAAGCCTATGTGGTAAGTAGGCATTGACGTCTCATTGACAGCAATATCATTAGAGATGAAACCAGAAAAATGTGAAACAGTACAAAGACAATTAAAATACACTAGTTACTTGCCCAGGATTCGAATTCATAAAAACTCGTAAAATTAAGCTAGCATGCTATCAACTGCATCAACTTCGGATGTAATCAGTCTAATGTTTTGAATTATAGGGTTCACTAACATTGACTATTTACTCGGCCATCATTTTGTAAATAAGTGCCTGAGCCACTAAAACAAATAAGTGTACATGACCTACCATAACGCTACTTGTGTGAAAAATTTGATGGAAATCGGCTGATTGATATCAGAGATATTGCATAAATACCTAATTTTCTTAAATAGGGCTATCTTACAAAACTGCTTAAAAAGAGGCCCTGTAAACGATGTTTGTATTATATAATTTCAGCGTAAAATATTTGATTGAAATTATGAAATTGTTAAATATATATGCCAAACATACAAATATATTTATATGACCGCCATTTTTAAAATCATGGCCTGACTCCATTTAAATCATGTAACTATACTTGTCCTTATGTATGTATAATAGTATTACTTACGCGCGAAAATAGTTTGGGTAGTTTTCGAGATATAACGCAAAAGCTTTATTTTTTCATGTGGTGCTGTCGTCCAAAATGGTGGATTAACAACAATATTCACCTTTGAATTAAGTGATTACAACTTGCGCTGCCATCAAACAAAATTTGGTTAAAATCGGTTAATTGGTTTCCAAAATATGGCCTATAGCCTTAAATTTTCAAATGACCACCATTTTGAAAGTAAGTACCCGGCGTGGTCGAAAACTATAAAAATCACGCGTCCTTACTTAGTAGTTATGTTTACCGAGTTTGGTGAAATTCGGTTCCCGCGTTCAATAATTCAAGGGCGGGGAAACACACACATGAACAGACACACACAGTCACACACATACACATTGATACACAGACAGGAAAGTGATCTCATAATCCTTTCTTTCCTTCGGAAAGTAGGCTAAAAAAAGCTGTCAAAGGTATGGAGTATACTGCGTTCGTGAGGTGAAGCTTTTTATTGATGAAACCTGCTTGGCGTAAGCAAGCCATAGAGGAGGAAATCATACATAACCTTCAACCTGCTATGTAAACTTAATAAGCATAACTACAAGAGGAGTCAGTATTGAATTTTGCTACTCTCTTTCCACCAATAAGATGATAGTGTCACCGCTTTAACGCTGAGAATAAAGTATCTGCACATATAAAACTCAACGTGTCTCTGTCTGTCTGTTAGTGCGTTCGAGAACCACGTATCCGATTTACGTGTTTTTTTTTTAATTTATAGCTATGTTCTCTGGCCAGGTTTTAATATATACTTTGTAACGTAAAGTAACATCAGGAATAAGCAGTGGCGATAATAGTGAATCAAGTCGGAAAAAAGTTTGCCGTCAGCGCGCTCTCTTGCAATACGCTGTCTAAACCGCTAAAGATGGAACAATATCATGCAGTAAAGAATTGTGTAGAATAAAAATTCCTAAAAAAAAACTCAGTGGTAGCATATATCTATCTACAACAGAGAAATACTAATAAGCGTTTTTACCATTTAATTCACCTAGACGTTGAGTTNAAAAATTCCTAAAAAAAACTCTGTGGTAGCATATATCTATCTACAACAGAGAAATACTAATAAGCGTTTTTACCATTTAATTCACCTAGACGTTGAGTTTTATAATATGTATAGAGTATAGAAGATTAACACTAAGTAGAATTTAACTTTATTTAAAAAAAAAACCTAAACAATAATTCTGTAGTCCACGCGAGCGGAGCCGAGGGCACAGCTAGTCAATGTATAAACCAAATCGATGTACCCTCAACACAGCTAGTCTGTTTATATGGGGACAGCAGTCAGAATGGTTGTTGGTATCATCTTTATATTCTTAATATATATAGTATTGGTAACATATCTGTAACACTACTGTTTTGCAGTCTGTGATTGCATCTGCAACAATGTATACAGTTCCTACAGCACAGCATTCTCTTCCAATACAGGATATGTATTATAGAGAGTTCCTTCAACAAAACACTTTCAACAATGGTTTTCTTTTAAAATGTATGCTAAAGATTGCAATCTGTTAGCTTCAATTGCGTCATATTAATAATTATAGTCCGTTAGGAAACATATCTCATTGTTACAGCTAAAAATATCAGCGCAAATTACCGTGCGTAGGCCCTAGTGACATTGTGTTTTTTTTTTTTCGCCCGAGGAATAAAATTTAATAGAAGCGGAACTTGTTCTCTCTCTCTCTATCTCTCTCTCTGTCTGGAAGTTTCGTAGCGCCTGTAGTAGCAGGAAAATTTTATACATGTTTTCAATTTTAGAACATTTCATACTTATTACAGCAAAAGTAATTATTTCTGAATTTGTAATTTACAACTGAAACGAGATTTTATTGTTTGAATTCTTATTATAATATACGTAGATGTGACGGCGGGACGGTTACAAATCCGAAGTTGGCAGAAGTGGTGACCGGTAACGCCGACGATATGACATGTCGTGTTTCTGAACGAAGCGTCAAGTTCGTACTCGTTGTGTTTTTTAAACCTGCCTAGGCAAGTTACGATGTCGTGATAAATATTGTTTTCTGTGCGGCAGGAATAAATGTACTGTAAAGAGAGTATAGTTGCCATTACGTTACGTTGGACCTGTGTGTGTGTAATTGCAAATATCGGACGTGCGAAATTTATATCTTTTAACCGTGAAATGTTTTTAATGCGAAATTAATTGTGTTAAAGTCACGTCTGTTTATCACAGCTTTGTAATCTTGCCGTAGGGGTTCGGATCACAACTGTGCACCGTCTTGACATTTCTGTGATTTGAATGTTTGCCACAAACCCAATAAAATACTGAGTTCAGACAGATAAATTAAAATCAATAATTAAATAAACCTTGAAAACAGGAAGTAGCAATGCATATAAATATGAGCGGAATAAAAGTTACGGTAGGCGTATTTGTGTGCATGTTCGCCACTAAATTTGTAGTTGCTACATACAATAAATAAGCGACACGAGTTGCGTGCTTGAATTTACTTTGTCTTCTCGTTGGACTGGTTGTCTCTTTGTTTCAGTTTTTATTCCAACTGAGGCCATCCTTTTAACGAAATAACACAACACATATTCATAACAAGATGTGAATTACTACAGTTAAAACAGGGTTAAACACAGTCGCAGCAAAATATTAAAGTATGTAATGTGAAATGTGCTGTGTCGTGTATAACAAATATGTTAACAATGCAAAATAATACCCGTAATTACTATCGTCAACGTAGACATTTTTAAAAAGTCATAAAGCTGACCTAAGTATCATTATAGGCCTAAATTATGGATATTCTTACGAAATGATTTTTGAAATATGACTAAATTCTTTGAACAGCTGAAAACAGTAAACAAGCATTTGACAGTTATAACGTAGTCACACGGCAGTGTTTATGTTTACATGTAGCGGAAGGATACGTAATCGGTAACCAAAAGTAGAACTTTAGCAGGGCTTCAGAAAAGTGAGAAGTAACAGCGAATGGCTTATATGATCAGATTTGTACAAAACTAGGAGAGGTCGAAACACGAAATAAATGCAGAATCAAGGTCACCACTAAACACACGCGGCACTTGCAAAAAATGTTCGTTGAAAATAAACGGAAATTGTAATTGTAGCTTGCAGTTCATTTGCAGCCATTTTCATTTCGAAAATGTTCATTTTGCACTGACTTACGAAGTTGAAAACGCCGAATTGTGGTTGGCTGTCATAGAACGCACCGTAAGAAAATAGAAAATTACTCTATCCTTCCTACAGACTTACTGCGAGCGTGTGGCAATTCCACGTCGTGCGTTGTGTTGCGGCACGCGCCGTTAAGGAATTGCGTGTTATATTTTATATAATCCATTCACGGTTACTTCGCTATTTTCTGAAGCCCTGCTAAAGTTCTACTTCCAGGATATTCCTCCGCCTCGTGCAAACCAAACTTATCTAAGTCTAGAAAATCACACCAAAGGACAACGCACCGAATTCCTGCGCACTCAGTTGTAATAATATTTTGCATGAGAACTATTTATTACTAGGCGCTACCAACACACATGTTTCCTTACTGCTTCTATTCATATCTATTATAAATGAGATTTTATAATTTATAAAAAAAAATATAGGCGAAACTTCAGTTTAATAAAAAATGAGATACTTTTATGTTGACAGAGGTATAAAACAGTTTTGATACATTGCGTATTTAGGAAGTAACTAAACCCGTCATACATGGGGTGATTTTTCAAAGGTTTGATTCAAAAAGTGTGAAGAAACCGCGAATAGACTATGCGAATATTTCGTACTGTGATAGCAGCATGGCATTAACGGGCGTACTGATTACCATGCACCCAGTAAATTTGGCAACGATGGAGGGAAAGTAGTTCCAAGTATAATTTTTAGAGTTTAGTAAAAAGTTTCAGGTATCCGTTTGTGGATGTTGAAGTGATTTATTTTGCTTCGTGTTTTTTTATGCACATAAGTGTGAGAATAAGCAAATATGTAAAATATTTACTTCTCTAATATTTTTACATTTTCACTTGTCCGGCGCATGAATAAAGTGACCAGACCCATGGCAGTGTTAACTTTACATATGGCGGAGGAATATACAATTTGCACGCAAGTGGATACTAAGCAAGGCTTACAAAAGAGCTTAGTTTACCGGTAACAGCCTATATCATGCGATGACAATTGCGCAACTTTCTTCTCTTGTGCTGTATTTCTTTTCTTTCTTCACTATCGACTGGGTACTTTCAGAAAAAAACTTATCACCGATGCGTTTTTCACCGATATATACATATTAAATTTATTTGATAAATTCTCGCAATTGTTCTTTTAATGTTAGAGGTGCGACAAACAAATGTTGACTTAGGAGGGGGGTTGATGCGGTGGCGTATGCAGAAGGGTATTACGGGTTCAACCCCCGTAACCAGTTCCATCGAAGTATGATTGGCACATAAAAAAAAAAACATAGTTACCAGCAAAATGTGAAATTCGGAAAATAAAACCGTGTAATGAAACAGTAAAAATAAGTCAAATACAGTACAGGTGTTTATATCTACTGTCCTTCAGCTCAGAAACATCAAAGGCACAGTTTTATAAATTAAGAACACCCACCCCCTCATAAATTTATGTTTGCGTCACTGGGTTAATACATCATAGTTTTTAAAAGGGGGGCTGAAGGGGAATGCCGATCACCACAGTATTTCGGGGGAAGATGTACTTTACGTCAATCCGCAAATTCAAGATTGTTGTAAAGAGATTCTCAAATTATTAAAAAACTGTTCATTTGTTTAGACCACGGATGATTGTGTGTTTGCGTGATTACATCATTTGAAATGAAAATGCGAAAAAAAAAAAATAATAATAATAATAATAATAATATTAATCGCCGTATGTCTAGTAAATTAGTGTTAATGCTCATTGGGAAGTAGAGCTTGAAAAAAAAATTATGACTATTGTGTCGTACTGAAGACCACAATATTCCGTACTTAAAAAAAAAGATAGCTGTGAAGTTTTCAATACAATCGTATTGTGCAGTGCAGTGCCATCTACCGTGGTGAGCGGAACTATAGCGTACCATACAAACTCACAGCGCTCTGTTCGCTTACAGATCGTTTACACGTAGTTTTTGTAGTTACCGCTCAGGTAGCGTTGCGTGTAAGAAAATGTACACATTGATTCCAATAGGTTGCGCTAGTTGTGCTAATCTGAGCCAAAGCCGTAAATAAAAAGAAAACAAATTGTTTGAAATGTTTATATATTTATGCCTGTTCCCGAAAGCTCAAATTATTTGTACGTTGTTCGTTAGTATTTTGTGCCCAATTTTTGCTCTTTTAAAAGACTTGCTGTAAATACTCGTAACGGGCTGACTTGAATTATATAACAATTAAGATATAAAACTGTATAAAATTTTAAATTTCACCTTAATCATGTCTATATACTTAAAATTGCGCGGGTGATTTAAATAATTGTAAATGGCGTTGCCAAAGAGAAATAGTGAGGTAATGTATGGCTTTATGTTGCTTTAATGCTAATTTTGGAGCATTTTGTGTTATGCCGTCTTTATTTCTCGTGCGTTCATAAACAAATTAACTAGGCACAAAACAAATATATCTTATAAACGTTTATAAAAGTCACAATTCATTAAGTTTTCACCTGATTATTTGGAACTCTGCAGTACATTTCTGCGTTACGCCTGGTGTTAAATGTAACTTAATGCGTTGTTCTTCATATCTTTAATGAGTGTAGCAATGCCATTTTTTTAACATTACCTACTGCTTCACTCCCTCAACCTTGAAATTAGGATGTTTTGTCAGAAGGGTATTTCCCCTAAATTTTAACCTCATTACGAATGACTAAATAAAAAAATATGGGGGCGTGTACTTATATACGTGCGTTAGAAGTTATACTTCTTTGCCGTGACTAAAATAACATTTTATTACGTATGCAAATAATTTATGTAAGTAGGAAAACGATAAAATGACCGAAGAAAGACATGCGCCAAAAGAAGTTTAACTTCAAAATCTAAGTGTGAGAAATAATACTCTTAAGTTCGGTTACTGGGCAAATATAATAATTTGTATTTCAGTGTTGGGTCATACCCCTACCACGTTCACTGTCGAATTTCGTTACACTGTGCGCGCGCAACTTCGTTGCACACCAAACTTTTACCCTCAACGCGCCAAAAGAAGTATAACTTCAAAAAAAGGAAGACTTGTTTGGCACTTGCATTGAGTATGAACACTGAGTAAAGGTATACCAATGGTGTGAGTCGAAGTAATACGAATTCACATTTTGCTTCAGCTTCTCTTATAATAGTTTTTTTTTTTTTTACCAATATCAATTTTCCCGAACATGGCAATAGTAAAGATAGTCAAACACTAATATATTTGAAAGTTAACTTCTGCTGTTATGTCATACGGGGGCAAACTAATAAAAACAATTATATGAACCTAAAATAATACATAAGAGTTTATAATTATAAATCGGCAGGTTTGTTCCCTTGTTTTAAACGAGAGTCACAATGAATCTTAATTTTCTTGGTTATATATTTATGAGAAAATTTTCTATAATCAGCTAATATCCTTTAGCTTCCGGCATTGATCCCAAAAAGAAATATACAAAACTAAAGAACAACCACCCTCATAATAACGCCAGCATACACTCTAGTTTGTGAACCTCTAAACACGTTAATATTATGTGTAACCACTAAACGAAGCGTAATTATTGTCTGAAGTGATATTTTCTACTCGGAAATAGAGAATTAGACCATTTTGGACTTCTTTTTTTTTCCACTTGCGGTGAACATTTTCCTTTCTGAGTGGGGTTGAATCTCATTTTGTAACTAGTATTTCAGATTTAACATCAATACCAAAATATTAATTTCTCATGTAGTGCTTTTTAATGTTTATTGACGTTCATCATTTCCTGTGGCGTGAAAAAAAAAATTAGCAAGAGTAATTTAGTCATATAATGGTTACACATTTTCTTACCGTAAGAGAAACCAAAACATACATTTCATTAGGACTGATAAAACCTGCCCTTTTAGTATTGACACCCAAAAGTTAGTTCTTTTAATACGGAACTGCGAAATTCGAGTTCTGTGGCTGCAGAAAAACATTCTGTGTGCTGTAAGCTTCCTCCAATTCTGCCAACGGCCGTCTATTTAAGTGGTACGATCCAAATCAATCCTTCAGTCGTTGCCAAACGTTTAAATATAGAATGTGTCCATCACCTGGAACGCAGCAAAGCAAAGAAAAATACTATGCTCACACAAAACACGGAGAATAACCCAGAAGGAATGCTCCACATTGATGGTACATTCTACATTGGTACGTGTTCATACCATGATGGGTGTGTAAATGATTAGTGTGTCAATAACCTGTAACGTCTACAACGGCCAACATAGTGCGTTAGATGTTTTACAAATATTATAGTGATATAGTATATTCGCTGTTTCTTCACACTTGTTAAATAAAACATTTGAAAAAAAAAAACCCTCCACATATGACGCGTTTTGCTGTTTCCTAAACAAATCGTGTATCACAACTGTTTCATACTTGTGTTAACATAAAAGTAACTTATTTTTGATTAAATTGTACTTTTGCTTATATTTTATCTATTAATTGTAACATTTAATTTAAAAACTAATACGAATAACGTCAGGGAGAGAATAGGTTGTATTGGCAATGCCTAGTAAGAAATAGTTCTTACGCAAATCATTATTACACAAGAGTGCGCACGAACGCGGTGCGTTCGCCCTCTGATGTCAAGATTCTAAGCTTTGTTTGCACGAGGCGGAGGAATGTCCCGAAAGCAGAACTTAAGCAGGTCATCAGGAAAGTTGGAAGTAACCGTTAAATGGACCATAGTGTTAAGCTGTATGCCGAGCGTCAACCTATCGATAGTGAGAGGTCACCTAACGCAATGAGTGGCGCGCACACACATCATGCTATAGATACCTGAAGAATTCGCGGATTCATTTTGAGACAAGCTGGAATTCGAAACAGTTGCGTATATACAATTTTAGTCATTGGTCCACGCGGTGTTTGACGCCTCCAGGAAAAGGCTGGCCCAATCGTCGCCTTCACTGAGTCGGCANTTTAGTCATTGGTCCACGCGGTGTTTGACGCCTCCAGGAAAAGGCTGGCCCAATCGTCGCCTTCACTGAGTCGGCAGACAACCAATGTACAGTTGATATCGGCATATCAGTACATAAGACTGTAGAGTCTAGGCTGCAGGTCATTGAACTCGCGAATTTTCCAGGTGTCTACGGCCATGCAGCATTACGAGAATTTTGGCGAAAATTGACAGTATTCGCAATGCGGGCTTGCATTAGGCCGGACGAACTTACAGTGCAATTGCTAGTTATATGGCGTGAAGAGGGTTGATCGTGCACCCAATTGCTTGGAGGCTGTTCACGATAAAGTGAGGTCTTTTGAAATCAACCTTAGAAAAAAGTCTATCAACGGGCGTACTAGGTGACATGCGCCCAGAAAAGTTGGTAACTATGGATGGAAAGTAGCTCTATATCTCAACGTCGTATAAAAATTAATAGGTAACCATTCGTGTTAAATAATATTAATTCTTTCTCTTTCCACTTTTTTTAATGCATCAAAGTGTAAAAAGAAGTAGATTTGTAAAATA
The DNA here is from genome assembly GCA_002778355.1 of Clitarchus hookeri. Taxonomy (NCBI): domain Eukaryota; kingdom Metazoa; phylum Arthropoda; class Insecta; order Phasmatodea; family Phasmatidae; genus Clitarchus; species Clitarchus hookeri. The sequence continues at coordinate 171,930 of NQII01004949.1, forward strand.
TTTATTTTTATAATAATTTTATAGTTTCACATAACCGACGCTTGAATAAGTGACGAGGTTCAGGGCAATGTTAAATTTACCTACGGTGGAAGAGTACACAACGTGCATACAAATAGATCTTAAGCACGGATTTCAAAAGCGATTATTTTACCGTGAACAGCCTACTCGAGGGCACCCTTATGTCTCGAGAAGGTTAAGACTCTAACAAGATATACTTCCACCAATAAAGGACCATCCTATTGTGCGTCCAGCATGACGCAACCCCAATGACACAGACTCTTCTAACCCGGACACAGTTACTGGACGCTCTGCAACACGTTTGGAGGGATGTAACCGGGAGGCATTAACTGATTATGAAGGTCGCCGCATCTTGTTCAGTGATGAATAGGGAGCTAAAATTCACACTTCTGTATATACTCTATACCGGCGTCGTTCCCTATTACTCGCTGCCCATATATGAAGTCACTGCCTCTCTGAGCGAACTGTATGTGATTGGGGCACGCGATTGTGAAGTGTTCATTTATTGGCGCGGAGTTAAAGCGTGCCAAATAAAGTATGGTCCAATGACAAACGTATCATAAAACGTAAGATTGTTTCAAGTTTAAACTGCCCTGGAATAATAACGCGAATTTTGCAGGTTTCTAGCGATGAATCTCGCTTCTATGTTGGGGTCACGGTGTCGTAGCGGATATAGCACTCGCAGTCCACCAAGGCGAACCGGGTTCGTTTCCCGGGCGGATTTGCTCCCTGGAATTCCGGACCTGGGAATCGTGCTGGACGATCCCGCTGGTCGGCGGGTTTTCTCGGAGATCTCCCGTTTCCCCCGCCCTTGCATTCCAGCGCTGCTCCACACTCACTTCGCTTCACCCTCATTGGCTCTCAAGATCTCGATGTCCAGAGCCGTCCGCATCTCTCCACTCCACTTCACTCACCGACGCATCCCCTGGGTCCTGCGCCGAATGGCAGGTAGGTGTACCGGTGGCGTCGCTTAGCTTGCCCCTCGCTGAAGCGGTCTGGGTCGAAGCGCTCCGGGTCAGGGTAGTTGGCAGGGTCGTGGTGGATGCCTGGTATCGGCACCAGCACCGTGTCGCCAACGTCCAGCATGACCTCCGTGCCGGGGATTACGTACGGCTTCGTGCACGTCCTCATGATCGTCGACGCCGGAGAGTGCTTTCGCAGTGTCTCTGTGAAAAAAAATGCATTCGAGTGTATAGCTTATTCTCAATAACTTTACACTTTTCAAATCAAACCTTGAAGGTGTACATATATATATATATGACATGCTTGGTTGTTTCCTATATATGTCATATATCACAAAGGTTTTATTCTTGTGTTAACATAAAATTACCTTATTTTTTGGTTACATTGAAACTTTACTTATATTTTCATTTAAAGTTAGCATAAATAAAAAAAAAGGGAAAAATTGCGTGTGTTGGTAATGCCTAGTTAGAAATAGTTCCCATGCTAAGTATTATTTAACTGAGTGCGCACAAATGCGGTGCGTTGTCTCTATGGGCGTAATTATCTAGACTTTGTCTATCTTTGTTTGCATTAGGCCGAGGAATAGCTTAAAAGTAAAAACTTTCGAAGGGCTTCAGAAAAGTTGGAATGAACCATGAATTAACTATACACCCATAACGCCAAACATACAGTCCGGAGAGTGTGCACCAGGCAACTATAGGCGGAGTGGAGGGAGGGAGGGAGGAAACGGGAGACCCACGAGAAAACCCGCCAACCAGCGGCATCGTCCGGCACGATTTCCACGTGCGGAAATCCGGGAGTGGCCCCGCCGGGAATTGAACCAGGTTCGCCTAGGTGAGAGGTGAGTAGTCTAGCCACCATACCACCGCGGCCCTTAATGATATTTCAAAACTACTTGTTAAGTTATTAGCAACGTACCAGCAACCACTTGGTGCAGGTAGGTCATCTCGCGCACGGCGAGGTAGCACATCTTCCCGCCGAAGGCTGGGAGCACCCGGAGAATCTCCGCCCTCAGCTTGCGCTGTATGAGCGGGTTGAGGGCCAGCTCGAACAGGCAGAAGCTGATGGCCGCCGACGAAGTCTCGAAGCCGGCGATGAAGAATATGAGGCACTGAGCTGCCACGACGTCGTCCGTCACCTCTGCAGCACACCACGTCGGCCATAAGCACTCTCTTCATAGGCATTGTTCTCATTAAGGGTACCGGACACAAAAAAAAAACATTTTATAATCCTACGTAGGGGCAGTGATATTTCGCGAAAAGATTTCGAGACAAGATACAGTCCAAACCACTGTAGGGTCGTCCAGCTTCTTTGATTGGCTAAAAAATGTCCTGGCCCGTGTTAACCGTTTGAACACGAATCACGAAGGTTCAGTGTCGGAGTTACTTAGTCCTGAGTGGCTTGGTCAAAGACGGACACGGCACCAGCAGCCAATGGAGGTATAACAACAGCTGAGGTGTGTATATAGTATTGTAGTCTACTGTGTGCTCCGATTTTTACGCGAAAAGTCACTGGCTCTAATCCTACGAAATGCTGTTCAACTTATAGATTTTAAAGGTTGTTCACGGTAAAATGAGCATTTTTGAAAGCTCGCTCAAGATCTACTTGTATTCACGTTGCGTATTCTTCCCCGTTGTGTAAAATTCACACTGGCATGCATCTCATCACTTTATTCATGCGTCGATGAAGTGAAACTGTGAAATTAGTAGAAAAATAAATAATTTACTAATATNCGAAAAGATTTCGAGACAAGATACAGTCCAAAGCACCGTAGGGTCATCCAGCTTCTTTGATTGGCTAAAAAATGTCCTGGCCCGTGTTAACCGTTTGCACACGAATCACGAAGGTTCGGTGTCGGAGTTACATAGTCCTGAGTGGCTTGGTCAATGACGGACACGGCACCAGCCGCCAATGGAGGTATAACAACAGCTGAGGTGCGTATATAGTATTGAAGTCTACTGTGTGCTCCGATTTTTACGCGAAAAGTCACTGGCTCTAATCCTACGAAATGCTGTTCAACTTATAGATTTTAAAGGTTGTTCACGGTAAAATGAGCATTTTTGAAAGCTCGCTCAAGATCTACTTGTATTCACGTTGTGTATTCTTCCCCGTTGTGTAAAATTCACACTGGCGCATCTCATCACTTTATTCATGCGTCGATGAAGTGAAACTGTGAAATTAGTAGAAAAATAAATAATTTACTAATATNGCATCTCATCACTTTATTCATGCGTCGATGAAGTGAAACTGTGAAATTAGTAGAAAAATAAATAATTTACTAATATGCTCATTTTTATACTTAGATGAATAAAAAAAAACAGAAAGGGAAAGAAATTATTTAAGTTATCACAAATAATTACCCAGCACTATTTATTCTACGTTAATACACGGAACTTCTTTCCTTCCATCGTTACCAACTTTACAGTGCGCCCGTTAAAATACACGCAGGTAGGAGCAAGTGGCTTTTTTCTCAGGTTGATTTCAAAAGTGCTCACTTTATCATGAACAGCCTTCACCTACAAGCACAATTTACCGCGCAAACAAAAAAAAAATATTGCAATAAAGTGATAAGGACGTTGACAATGTTAATTTGACATATGATGGAAGAACAAACAATGTCCACAGAATTATATCTTAAGCAGGACTTTCGAAAGTCCTTACTTTACCGTAAACAGCTGTTAATATCTTCGCATCCATTTGATATCCTCTTTTGAGCTGTTTTTTTGCCATGCTAAAAGGGGTTCTCTTTTAAAAAAAAAAACCCCCTTAGTAAGGAATTTGTAAACTACTAAAAACTGTAATGAACGAAAGGAAATTTTTTAAATATAATTTAACCCCTTTCTTCGATGTTCAACAACATTTCTCTACTTCAAACAAAACAATCTCAATAAATTTTCTTTGCCGGAGAGAAAATTATTATTGCCGTCAAACAAAAAGTATAAAGAAAATAATTTACAACAACAAACCTAAGTTTCTATAACCTTTTCGTTGAATGATGCAAGATTTATTTGGTGTAAGCAAAACAGTGTCAAAGAAATGATTTTCTTTGGTATACTGAAAGTTTTGAACGTATTTTCTACAGTGGTCCTTTAATAAAATTTCAAAAAAAATTTTGTATAGCAATAACACTAGATTTTGAGCTTAGTAATAAAATCCCAGTTTTGTAGATGATAAATAATATATTTTTACTTAATATTTATACAGTCCATTTTTGGTAGTTTTTCAGTTAGTATTTGCAATTGAAAAATTATGGAACGTAAACTGCACCCGAACGAGCGATTTATGTTTGTGGTTTGCCCTGCGTATAAACAAACAGTTTGCAGATGTATGCAATTTAATGGGAACTGTTACTTGGTAATAAATTATTCAAACACTTTTATTGTTCCTATTTGATCTTTGCTGCCTTAAATCCGGCCCTGTGTGAATAGGTACGCCCACATCATGGGAACAGCAACGCCGCATTTCACTTCTGTATATTTACGTATTCTGTTGTCAGGTGGTCTCTGCCTGGCGTTTGTTAGAACACGGTGGACGATTACACCGGAGTAATAAGCTTTGCCCGCCGGCCGGATGCGAGCGGGAGCTCTGAACCGTGTGTTGGCGGGAAACGAGCGGGTATTGCGGCGACATTGAAACAAGAGATCGACGCGCGGTTGCAACTGTGGGACGTCGCTTGGTTACGTCAGGCAGGATCAAAGACAGAGGATCGATTGTCGGAAATCGACGACGGTGGCACATAAAAAAGACTCGCGAAAATCGTTACGTCGTGGAAGGCCGCACAGGTAAAAAAAGTCTTTGTGGCTGTACCTTAAGAAGCTTTCATTAAGAACTCTTAAGGATAAGAACTCTTAAATATAGAACTCTTAACATTTAATATTACTTTATTTTAATACAACTAAGATAAACAAAAAAATGTATTAAAATTAAGTAATAATAGCATTATGATTTTTATTTAGTATTTCCAACCCAACCAATATAAAAAAACTATAAAAAGTTTTTGTAGTCACACAACAACATAATAAATTAAAATTTCTTAATTAATCAATCGACATCTTTAAATTAAAACTCGTTATAACTTAGTTTTATAACGAGTTAATGATTTTTATGAACGTTTGTTTCAGGACTAGTGATATTTCCTAATTTTTTTTTTTTAAGTACATACGTAAGCTCAACCTACTTTCATGTGTGGATGACTTCAAATCGCGGAGTAAACTGTATTCGGTCCAGTCAAATACAATCAACTCCCGGTCACTTCCAAATTTTCTGGAGCCCCTGCTGAAGTTGCATCGTCCGGCACGATTTACACGTGCGAAAAAACCGGGAGTGACCCCGCCGTGGGAATCGTACCCGGTTCACCTTCGTGAGAGGCGAGCACCCTAACAGCTACACATAACTGCAGCCCCTCGAGAGAGAAGAGCATTTTTTTTATACAGAAATATTAATTCTTGTATCAATACCGAAGTTCAGTTAACAGCTTTTAGATTAGGACAGGAAAGCGTGGCGGGTTCATTGTCCCTGTAAACTGGGTATTCCAGTAAACTGTGTGCTAGAGATTCAGCTGTTTATAGTGTCTACAGAGGCGCGGCGGCTAGATAGCTTCCCACCTGGGTGAACCGGGTTAGATTCCCGGTGAAGTAGTTTTGCGGATTCTTGCACGTGGGAATCGTGCTGGACAATGCCGCTGGTCGGCCGGGTACTCTCGGGGATCTGCCTTTCCCCACCGCCCTTGCATTCTGCCACCGCCCCGTACTCGCCTCGCTTCACGCTCGTCGTCTCTCAAGANGAAATATCTTCACCAAAGTCCAGCACTGAGAATTTATTTTTAAATGCTTTTATCCTCTAATTTATGGCTTTCGCTGAATAACACCTAAAATATATTCCAAATAGGTTTGAATGGGTTATAACTAATGCACATCACGTAACAGTGTAATCATCATCGAATCACGGGTACTACGTGCCACCAAGTTTTTTTTACAGTGCATAAGAAAGTATCAGTATTCAAACAAAAATTCCTACCGTACTTACTGAAAGCAACATCCTCTTGATCATCAGGTACACACAGGCAAGGATCTTCTGAATCTTCACTTGCGTCTGTTTCGATATAGCCTCTTTCTTTCAATTTGATCAAGATGCTCAGGAAATCCTTCCTCAGGCCGGAGTCACCTTCTCGGAACTCCATCGCCTTCTTCGCCAGGTCCCAGAAGTAGTTCACCACCTCGGGCCTCAGCCCGCAGAAGTTGATCGTCGGGACTTTGGCCGCGAGGAAGCTCGCCGCGGCGAGACGCCAGGACAGCTTTGTCGTGTCGCGCGTCATCTGTTTCAGGATCTCGTCGGAACCTCTGACGCAGTTCAGCTGCAGCCCGTACACGCACGAGCCGATCACGTCCAGGGCGAAGTTCCTGGAGAACTCCTTGGCGTCCACGACCGCCCCTTCTTCGGCCGCCGCCCGCAGGTCCTCGCAGAGACTCCCCGAGCACTCGCACATGGTCCGGACCATCGCCTTGAGCTTGCCCACGGAGAAGGCCGGCGTCACGGTTCTCCTGAGGAAGCGCCACTTCGACCCGCACACCTGGAAGAGGTTCGAGGCCATCGGGTGACCTTCCCGGGGAGGGGCGAAGCGGTCGTTGAAATGGCGGAAGTCCTCGACCGTCACCTTCTTGATGATCTCCGGGTCCCTCAGCAGGAGCACCGGCTTCCTCGACATGAAGAACCCGCCGAAGGGGTGGCCGTCGAGGGCGTCGTAGAGCCTGCGCAGTTCTTCTGAGCGAGCCGACGTCTGCAAGACCATCCTCGGCGCGCTCCCGAGGAAAGGCACGCCGGGAACGTAGGGAACGCCCCTGGATCTCCAGTAGTCGAAGTTTTCGGTGCCTTTACGGTAGGTCCACACGGCGAGCGCCACTACAGCTGCGAAGACTCCAACTAGGCAATACCCGACCTCCAAAACCATCGCACCAACTGTCCTGTAAATCATGTTATTATAGAAACATTTTACATTTTAATATGATTCAATATTTAGCATTGGCATTATGATAAAATCCTTAAGACATCTTAATATAATTTCTTTACAGACATGTAAGCGATTATTTCTAATTTTATTTACGTCTGAGCTTCTTGTCGATTGCAACGTAATTAATTAATTACAAACGAAAGTGTATTACATTTTCTGGGAAACTGAATAGAGGTGAGATTATCGGCCAGGACATTTAGTTAGGACCCATCCCCAGCATTTTCCTGCAGTGACTTTGGAAAACAATTGAACTTCGAAATCAGAACTGTTAGACTGGGAGTAGAACCCTTGCACTCCCAATATTGAGTCCAGTTTGTTTCCACGATAAAGCGTACTCACTTTTTAATGTTAACTGTGGGCTCCATTTCATTTTTGTATGTTTAGTATCTACATGAAAGTTCGTGAACTGGCAAAATTGCACCGATTCTGTGGATTACTACGGTTTTCTGGATGTTGTTCTGAATACAGCACGTGGCCTGATTTATTTGTGCGAGTAAAGTCAATGCGCACTTGTTTTATACTCGCTATAGAAGTTGAACTGCAGTGCGTATCGCAATGGCGCATCAGAAAGATATGCCCTAAATAACCAGGCAAACTTGATGTTATATTTTGTATTAACTTACACAAAAGTAGCCACGAAACGAAAAAAAAAAAATAAAAAAATAAAAAAAATAAAAAAACCCATGACAAAGGAGGAATGGGCAATATCGGCCGTATTGAAGTCGTGGGAGGATTTTTAAGGAAGGCGAAGACAGTTTTCAGGATCAGCCGGAAAATGGGCACGCATAGCAGATAAATGATTGAATGATGAAAGAAGTTCATCGCGTCAGACACGTGTCATAATCGCCGCTAGCAGAATAAGCCCAAGTCACGGAAGGAACAAGAAGAAGTCGCGAGAACGAACAGGGACGAGCAGCCGTGCTCGGGGTGAGGGGGAGGTAAATTTCACGGCTGCAGCAAAACCCGAGGATTTACGCGGCAGTAGGGCGTCCCGAGAACGTGCGGAAAAGGCGCAGATGTTGCCAAATTTAACTCGGCGTCGTCGAGCCAGCTAGCTCCTGCTAATAACGCGGAGCAGAAGTTTGTGGAGGGGGTTGGAAGTTACCGGAGGGGAGAGGAGGGCTGTAATTAGCACGTACACAAGGCGAAATGGTAGGTAGGTAGGTAGGTAGGTAGGTAGGTAGGTAGGAAGGAAGGAAGACCTGAAGGGGGTTGAGACGCCGCCAACGGCAGCGAAAGAGGAGGGGTAGCTGCCGAATTGTTTCAGTAATTTCGTTAAGCGAATTCGTCACGACGGAGTCCCAGGGCGGTCATTAAGACTTATTGTGATTGTCGCATCGGTTACCTTCGCGTTAACAAGCCATTGTTCCAGTTTCCTTCCACGCATGCCTTGACGTCGACGACGTGCAGTCGTAACGGCAGTTGACGTCGGCACGTTGCCAGCAGTGCTTTAGAACGAGAAACCTTAAGGCGGCGGTATCCTCGATATCTTGTTCTTATTTATACAGGATGTTCACAGTTAAGGCCCCCGTCTACCTGGAACTTTTTCCCACGAATAGGCCGAGAAGCGCGAGAGCGATAAGGGCGATACTGCCACGCGCATCAAGTACGCCATCGCCGCTAAGCGCAAGGCTCTGAACTGGCGTGCAATGTTATCGTAGTGCTGCGTGTACCTATGTGACTTTCAGCAGTGACCATATTATTTTATTAGTGGGAAGTCTTTAGGAAGGTTCAGTGCAGGCGCCTATAGTAGTTTTGTATGTATCTGATGCGTGCATTTTGAGCTACAGCGCCTTGGAAAGGCCGTTTTTAGCGGTTTTGGGAGTACTCTGAATTGATGTTTCTAACGTACGTAATATTTTGAAAGTACTTAACAGCTCTCGTCTGAAGTGTGTGTTCTTTTCGTAGATCAGCACGTTGGACGCACGCTTAATATTTTCGTTGAAAAACGTGTATTTGGAACACTCTGCAACGCAGTTCAAGCACCAGGTAGACGAGCGCCTTAATTCGGCACTTCCGAAATCAACATTTGAAAAATGTCACCACCTTCGTATATTTGAAACGAGTGCAGGCAGTTTTGGGAATGCAAGAGGGCGTGAAGACGAATGTTATGATGTAATGAACATGCACTACGGTATACTTCCTTGTCGGTTGTCGTTCGTCCACTACGTCATAGGAGAAAAGCTATTAAATTGTGTTGCGTTGAGTAGTGAACACTAGCATTGTGAATGTTGAAGGTAGAGAGAATTGCGTTCGGTCTTTCCTCCCCTCATATTCTCATACCTCTGTATGTCCTCCGGTCCACCTACTGGTTACGGAAGACCGGCCAACTACTACCGGAGATAACCGGAGGAGACGTATCACTCACTGCACCGCATTTATTCGTAGGATCCTCCGCTCCTTTCCTAGCACTAATGGCAGTTTCGTTCTTATCGTTCACGTGCTTCTCGGCCTCAAACGTGGAAAATAGCTCCAAGTAAGCTGTTACCTTAAAATCATGGGTCCAAGAAAGACGGAATACATTATATCATATGTATACACTATATGTGATTTTGCACACATTTCTGCCAGATGTTTTAACATTGTATGTCTATGCCTGCAGTCACTTTGTCGTTACTGACTGCAGTCGAATGTATGAGAAGCTTTTACCCAGTTCACTAGGCCATTGAACCGCAAACTCCCGTGAATCATTTGCAAATTTTTTTTTTTTGTAAAACAAAAATAATCAGCCATTCGTAGAAATTAGAGGAAATCGCAGTACTGAGAAAAATATCTTGCGGCTCGTAAGCTGATTATCACCTTCTGTGTATATTAACAGCCCTGACTCACGAATTTCCAGCTTAATTGTTTAAAATAACGAGATCATACAGTGAAGTTAAATTTACGTTACTTTTTCCAATAGATCCCATAATTTAAGGTATATATAACTTGCGTAACCTCAAAATATCGTATAAGCTGTGCATTGTTCGCGCCTCAAATTCACTTTCACTACAGGACATTTGAATCCAGTTATTGCGTTTCCATTGAGCATCCATTTGTTCTCTTAGCAACTGGTTTGTGAAAATGAGTACTGCAAGAGCTCAAATAATTATTCTGCATATATCATGCAGTAGAATGATAGTACACGTAAAAAAAAAAAACAGGGATAAGGGAAGCTATACGTGCAACAGGTAAGCCAACTTACCTATACAAGAAAAAGTTCAAGCAAATTCTTAAAGAGTGTCTAAATTTTAAGATAAATCCTACTGGTGGACGAACGAAAATATCCTTATTTATTATGTCAGTTATAGAGAAGAATTTTTATAATGAGAATGGTTTCATGGTTATGGATATAAACAGGTTATAGTAACGGTTATTTCAATTGGAGCACGCTATCCAACCTATCAAAGATATATGTTGTTTCGACCAACCCGAATGATGGTCCAGATAAATGTGTAGTGGCGACACTGTTTTCTGCTGCATACGGCGTAGATCATTCCTGCCACTTTACTGAGCAAAGTTGTATATACTAGACGCTGTGGTTTAATCGGTTACATAACCTCAAAGAGGACTGCGCACTGAAAGAAATAATTTCCTTGAAATTATGAAAATAATAACTATAATCCATTCGCGGTTTCTTCACACTTTTCAAACCAAACCTTTAAAAAAAAAAAAAAAAAAAAAAAAAAACATGCATGACGTGTTTGGTTATTTCCTATATACGTCATGTATCACAAGCGTTTTATACTTGTGTTAACAAAACAGTATCTTATTTCTAGTTGAATTCCACTTTCATATATACTTTATCTATAAATTTAAATATTTGCTTTATAACTAATATGAATAAAGTCATAGAGAAATTTGGTGTGTTGGTAATGCCTAGTAAGAAATATTTCTTATGCACAATGTTATTATACTGAGTGCGGAAGAATGCGGTGCGTTGGCCTCTTGCGTAATTATCTAAGCTTTGTTTGGATGAGGCGGAGGAATATTCTGGAAGTAGAACTTCAGCAGGCCTTCAGAAAAGTTGGAAGTAATCGTGAATGGACAAATGAAGACCTGCCCTTCAGAAGTGTAGTGGCGTAGTGAACAAGTAGTTTCATATGTTGTGAAACTGAGAGTATACAATTTGTTGCAACTGTTATTTGTGACAGCAACGTTACACTCGCGCTTCGCTACGCCAGCGGGTTACAGATAATTACCACGCCGTCTCTTTGTCGACTATGTCAACCGATTTGACACGCAGCATTTCCGACCCCGAGTTTCATTCCTGTCATAACGCGAAACGTCCCCGCGAGCCAATCGCATCAGCGCTTATCAAACGTCGTTACGCTTTCGGTGCATCGACTGCATCAACCGCACGAGAGATCCTTTTTGCCGCTATGTCACATCGGTAGTAACACGAGGAGACAATTTTACAGTAGGTTTGCGTTATCGTGGACGGTATGAAATTAATGTCATTTCATATGGAGGGGAGTCGGTCCGAATGGTTTAGTGATCAGATCACTCTGATATTCACTACTTCACCGCGGACTCTATTCCTAGCGAGGCCAAACCCAGATTTCCGTATACTGGAAACATGAAGGACGTTGATGTTGGCCGGTATGTTTTCTCGGGGTATTTCCGTTTCTCCCACCACTGCACTACGCCGCTGTTCAATTTGAAAATTACTCC
>NQII01004949.1:195506-216042 GCA_002778355.1 Clitarchus hookeri
GAAAGGAAAATGCATTTGTTGCGTGTAAAATAAGTTTCCTTAGGAAATGAAATACGTAAATAAATTTCAGATATTGTACTCTTTCATAAGCCATGCCTGTTGTATTAACAGGTTTTACAAGTATCTCCAGTTTATAAAGCATTCTTCATAATATAAACACAAGCAGCTCATGTATATAGGACGAATAATTTCTATAAGATATTTATTGAACGTGTCTGTGAAGTTAATCGAGAGGTTTGTGCGGCCATTCCAAGTGATAAGGTAACCAATGTTGCCAATATATGGGCACCAAGAAAAGGGAAAGAAGTTGGTGAGTGAAGAGATTTGGACGGCTCGTAACAGCGAGGTCTTGAGAACCGATGAAGGAAAAGCGTACGGAGCAGCGCTGGAACGAAAGGCCGGGGGGGAAACGGGATATCCCGAGAAAACCCGCCGACCCACATGCGAAAATCCGGGAGCGATCCCGCCGGGAATCTAACCCGGTTTACCTAAGGTGGGAGGCGAGCAGTCTAACCACTACACCACCGCGGCCCCGAAATAGAAAGAAGCGCTCGTATGTATTTTTTGGCTGGACGAATGGATGAGGAAGCAAGGAAATAATTACATTAAGGGCACTGGATCTAATTTTTGAAACGGGGCAGCTAAAGGAAGTTACTAAAGTAATTTCAGATTGCAGAGTAAAACATTTATGAATTAATATTTGTCCTGAAACTTATTCAACCTGAAGACTTTATATGTTTTGTCATATATAGAAAGTAGGAAAAAACGATTTTAGAGAAACAGCTTTTATTGCACTATAACATGTAACATCAAGTTTACTTTTTTCGTAAATCAAAAACAAAATAAGCCAAGCCGTATGCCAAAATAAAATAGCTGAACAAGTATTGTTGACATTTAAGGGCAGCTATAAACCATAAAACTGAAAAAAATGTCACTATGTTCTGAAATTAAAAATTACTATGCACCTTCTCTGTGAGAGCAAATAAATTGCTTGAGATAACTCGTAACATTTTATGCGAAGCAAGACACCCGATTTCTTCAAGATATTTTATTTGTTTGAAATGAATTTAAAGGCTACATATATACTATATAAGTATAAAGTATATTTAATAAAATATAATATATAATACATATATGATTTGTTTAGAAAACGTCAACGCGTCACTTCCGCCCATATATTCCTATACAATAATTGTTTGTTTTAGTGAGGTCTACCACCCCTCAATGTTTGTCCCATGATTTTAGAATCACTCTATATAAGCAGCACCGCAGTTAACAATCTCTTCATGCTTTCCAAATGTGATGTGAATAGAAATCCGGAGTGTTACTATTACCAGGTAATTGCAAAATCATTTCGGTACATAATTATCAAGTTGAAAATCTTTATTGACTAGTAAACATTTTTATCTCATATAGAATTATCGACATATAATGACAACACTACTATCTCTATAACAAACTCTATGTTCGCAAGTCTGCCGATACTTCTCTAAATACTGCAGTAACCGCAGAACAAAATAATTAACATAAAAAAAATCAGTAGCAAGAGGATGGTGAAACTACTGGAAATCAAGAGTTGACGAAATAAACTACCTCATAAACTATTCGTAACTCTTCTTTAAGCGCCTTTATTCGTTAATATTGATTGAAATATTATAGCATTGTGTGATCTACAGATTTCTATTTCCCCGAAAAATAAGTGTATTGAAAAAAAAAAAAACGAATTATGGCCAGAATTTTATTTGAGAATGATTGATTACCCAAATAAATATCACTCGTGTCGGATGGTGTGTTTGTGATTTTCTACATTACGGAATTTTATAATTAATTAATTTTTCTGCAGTTCTGCAGTGCTACCCATTGTACGTTGTTTTCTGCTTAAGTTGCTGCAAAGTCATAATTTACTACCGTATTAGAAGGACGTACTCTCTAAATTGCAACTCTGTTTTTAGCAGTAAACTTGACGTTGTATCCTCCATCGCATTAGAATCTTTGTCTTCTGTGTGACCTAGTTTTTTTATCGATGATTAGCCAAATATTATCTTATTCGGCGATAACTTCTTTACAAGTTTTTGGTAATGAGTGATTTTTAAGAGCTTTAATCCACTCTACTTTGTGTTAGCTTATTAATCAAGTGATTTCTTTCGGAGTTTTAAAAGCCTGATGGTTTGGTCCACGAGATATTTTGAAATAGCTATTTCCAGTGTAATATGAAACTCCGTGGAAGTAATAGAAGATTCGAATAAATGGATAACTTAATACGGAAGGGAACAATTTTACGTTTATTTTACGCTGACTTATACCTTTCGTACTGAGGCCAACAAACACCACCACAGATTTCTTAAACTAAAAAAAAAAATTACATATTGTTTTGGTTCTATTATTCTCGGGTTTCTGTAAATTGAGGGCAGAACATCCGCAATGGTGATATCTTCAATTATTTTCGTCACTGGTGATGCGTTTTCTCAAAATTATTTGATTCTGAACTCCCTAAGTTAAAGTAAGAAGTATGAAGTATTTTGTAAGTAAAGGTAGGCTACATTAAAATATATATACATGTATTTGCAGCCGTTAGAAAAAATAAATACATATTTTTTTCAATGTGTTCCAAATTCGCTTTCTATTAAAAAAAAGAAACTTCTTATTATAGTGGTTTTTAAACTTTGTTAAGAATTACAAGAAAATGCAGACTTCAAAATCAGTATTAACTATTTTTGTTGTCATTTCATAAAATAACGCTAAAAACTATTGGCTCAGATAATGCCATTCTTCATTGTTTACATTGTTGTGGGCCAATTATCCTGTCAAGTCCAAGCACACATTTAAGTTGTTAACATTTAAACCAGCCAGTCCACATGTCATGAGGAATTACGTATCTTAATTGCATTTCAACTACCTGCAATATTCTTGTCACGTGTAACTCAACGTAACTTCAAATTACTCGTGTCTATCAGTAGGACAAAAAGAAGGCTACGCACGAGGGCATTTCAATACCTACGTAAGCGAGCATAATATGCTTCATATGTATATCCATCTCGACAAGTTTCTACTGTAAATAAAGAATTTCAACTTGCCTCCCTCAAATGCAAAAATTTTATATCTTTCAAAGTAAAATATTTACTCTCCTCGTTAGTGCACCCACTTGACTTAACCGTTTACTTGCTATATTTTACCGTTACGTTCTCTTCGGTAGTCTTAAAATAAACTTAAGCAATTATTGCAAAATGGGATTTAATAAAACAAATTAAATTTTCTGTAATTGCCAAGAAAAAATGAATCGAATGATTATTAAATGTCCAGTTCCTTTTGTACTGATATGAAAGGCCGTGACAAACTTATCGGTAAACAAATCTAGGAATGTAAAAATAACTGAATATAGATAACATTGCAAGCATTTTTTACAGTAGCAGGCAAGAGAAAAATAAATGAAAAAATTTACATGGACGTTCTTGTAAATTAACTATGTTTCTGTTTACGATACATTTTCTAACAAATAAGGAATGTAATTGGTAATTTTTCTAGAATTACAGAAAATGATGACGTTTTTTTTTTTTAAACTGTAGTAAATGTAAGAGTTCATGTTAAATATGTAGTGTTTTTGCTGTGATAAAAATTGAAATGCTCTACGAATCTGAATATTTATCGAGAAGGAATTTAAAAAGTAAATAAAAGTATCGTTTATTATGATACTGGCAATAAGAGATGTCGAAATGTATGGTAAATAAGGCTACGTACTACGAGTAAAAGTAAAAGGGAATTAAAATAAATTTAGTTGGGTGAGCAGTTATACAAATTACGTAACGAAAAGTAAGAGGAAGTTTAGAGCAATGTTCTCAGAAATGTTTGTGTGTTTGAAGTGTTGCACACAGGCCTATGTTAACGGTAAAAATCATATGTGTTGAATAAATCTCAAATATCTGAATACGGATCCGGTAGGTAAGTGAAGACGGAAAAATTAAATTTGAAGCGTGTGAAGGAAACGAAACATTATGAAGGATTTTAAAAATTAGAAACTGCATGGGAAACAATGCTGCAAGGATTTACTGTTTAAGCACGAAATTAATTAGATTTACTTTGTAGTTCACTGACTTCAGAATTCCCATAGCAAGGGAATTACGTATTTAAAATATAGTCAGGCTTTTCATATTATTTTGCTAATTAAACACCGAAAACTTTCCTACATTATGAGTAAATTATGAAAATATTAATACCATTATGCTGTTTAAAATTAATTTGTCACAAAATCCAAGAGAACAAAATATTAGATATAGTCATACAGATAATATATTTTATAGTGCTGCTTTTTAAAAGAGCTTGTTCAGAACGCAATTCCAAGTTTAACAAGTTTCACTGAAAATTACAAAAATATTTACATTGCAAGGAAGTTTATGTATAAATTGTTATAAAATGTAGAGTTCTGAGAATATAGCAAATAACCTTTTATGAAGTAGCTAACTTATAAATATGCATTCAAAAATAATTTCAATTAATAATATTAAAATAGTTTTATAACAATGATTCTTTTAAAACGATAAATATTTATTTTATAATTTTTAATTTCTTTAATATCTACATGCGTATGGCTTTTTATATTTTTGTGATTTCGTTAAATTGTAAAAGTTCCTACGCAATATCAATTACGAAAATTAACATAATTATTTCAGCAAATTTGCTGCAACAAAATACCATTGGATAACCATTTCGCTTTAGAAACCGTTGCAGCGTTTTGGGGTTTGTTAATACCTGCTTTTGGGGATTTTATGGTCCTGGTATGAAATGTGACATCTATTCTACAGTAAGACAAGGGAAATCATGAACTCTCATTCAAAAGCCATTGATTGCTCTTCCATGCCATTTGGACTAGTAAGTAACACAAATATACTTGAAAACAATGTTAACATAATCTATTCATTTATTTTTAATGTATTATCTTGATTAAATGTTTTTATAATTGGGTTTTAATTTGGTTTTTTATTCATGTATCACTGTATAAAAACACCGATTTATAAACACATGTGCAGCACCTAGACGGAATGGTCTCCAAATTGGGCGTTATACGTGCATACTATCGCTGAATGGTGCAAATGAAAAGAGTCATAATGATCTGTAACGTCTATAAAGGCCACCAGAGTGCATTAGCTGATTCGCCGCAGTTATAGGGGTAGTGTTATAAGGCGCGCGCGGAACGTATTACAGTCAATCATCCTAGTGAGGTATAGACTATTCATGGTAAACCGAGAGCCTTTGAAAGCTCTGCTTAAGGCCCCCGTCTACCTGGAACTTTTTCCCACGTTTAGGCCGAGAAGCGTGGGAGCGATAAGGGCGACACTGCCACGCGCATCAAGTACGCCATCGCCGCTAAGCGCAAGGCTCTGAACTGGCGTGTAGTGTTCTCGTCGTGCTGCGTGTACCTATGGGACTTTCAGCGGTGACCATATTATTTTATTAGTGGGAAGTCTTTAGGAAGGTTCAGTGCAGGCCCCTATAGTAGTTTTGTATGTATCTGATGCGTGCATTTTGAGCTACAGCGCCTTGGAAAGGCCGTTTTTAGCAGTTTTGGAGTACTCTGAATTGATGTTTCTAACGTACGTGATATTATGAAAGTACTTAAAAGGTCTCGTCTGAAGTGTGTGTTCTTTTCGTAGATCAGCACGTTGGACGCACGCTTAATAGTTTCGTTGAAAAACGTGTATTTGGAACACTCTGCAACGCAGTTCAAGCGCCAGGTAGACGGGCGCCTTAAGAGCCGCCCAAATGTCTCCACCCACTCACTCACGGACCGTGGATTCACCGTCCCATGCGAAGGCTGCCGTTAAATCGATAGAGCACAAACGACGGTGTTGCGAATTGGTGTCGTTTCCTTTGTAGTAGTGGTTAAGGAGAAGGGGGGGGGGGAGTTGGTTTAGTGACGTCGCGTGGGATCCCATTACGTTTAGCGATTAATCTAGTTTTTACGTCACCGCGGGTGACACCGGAGGGAGAGGATAATCTTTTACACGGGACCAGTAGCAGGCGCCCGCACTGCCAACTAACTCTGTTATCCGCGGCCGTTTTCCTTTACCTTCGCAACGCGCGACATGCGCAGCGAAAGTAGTTCCGATCCCTTCTCACAGGCGCATATGTGCACCTTCTACGTCATTCCACTTCCGGCCCGATCTCACGCATCAACCGCACCGAGGCGCCTCGAGCACAAACGCTTCGTGCGCTGACGTCACAATGTGGCGGGGAAGTTTGCCAGAAACGTGCGAACCTATTGTGCGTGTGGATTTGGAGGTTATTTAGCATCATCTCCTACCAATGATGGAATGTGAGTAGTTGGTAGTAAACGAGATTAATTTCACCCTGGGCTCTCTGTCTTTTTATTGTCCGCAAGGACGGATCAAGACAATTTTTTTTGCTGTATGCGAATAAATGTTTAAGCACCCCTAATTTCTCCCCGCACTCCCCTACTAATCACAAACCGCATTCTTTATAACTCTTACGATTATTTTGTCGCAACGATTTTGAACGCAGATTATTTATACTTTAATTATTTTTTTTGAAATACTGTGGGGAAATCTGAATAAAAGAAACGCACTTGTATAAAAATAATGTATAATTTAATTTAATTATTAAAATTTTTTTAAATTTTTTGTTCTTAAAATAATTTAAGGGGAAAGATACACAACAAATACGTAAGAATCACAGAACAGGACGATAGAGGACTAAGAAGCGACGTAGATGTAAGTATTTATCAGAACATCGACAAATGACGTACCATCCAAAATAACGAAATGACAGAAAATTCCAGCACAGAACTACCAGATCTGATAATAACCAAATTTTAGTTTTTTCTAAATTGCTGGCTATAAAGACAGTGTATTTAAATTGCCGTAGTAATGATTAGGTAATGTTATATAAACAGTAAAATAGAATAAGTGAATTTGTTCTATTAAAACCTCGTCATTTTGACTAACATTTAAAAATTAATCCAGTGCTTTTAATTTATTGTGATAATAAATAGGATGTGTTGATAAAAAATACATTTGATTAACTGCATTTTTTTAAAGAACTCAATTTTTTTTACTTATACTTGATTATGAACTCAGTGCATTTAAATTGTCGAGGTAATGTAATACATAGGTAGTGTAAATGAAACAATAAAATGTAGTTGGTGAATTTGTTGTTTAAAGTCCTTGTCTTTTTAACTAGTATTTAGCAATGAACACAGTGCTTTTAAAATGCCATCGTAATAAATAAGAAGTAATAAAAATAAAAAGTGACTTTGTTCCATTAAGAACTCGTCATGCTTACTAATAATTGGAAATTAAACTTGTTCATATAATTGTCGTATTAACGAACAGGTATGGTAAACAGAGCAGCGTAAGTGAATTTGTCGCACGAATACCATGACATTTTAACTAACATTATGTTAAGAAAGTCACTGTAATTAAATTCCCATTGTTGTAGAAATGTAGTGTAAATATATCAATAAAATAGAGTATGTGAATTTGTTGCACAATGACTTCGTATTTTTTTTTTTTTTTTTACTTATTATTTGGCAATAAACCCAGAGCTTTTAAGTTGGCTGAGCAATAAATGGGTAGTGTAAAAATAATAAACTTAGTAAGTTTTTTAAGACCTCGTCTTTTTTTATTAATATTTAGTAACTAGCTGAGTGCATTTGATTTTCCGTACCTACGAATAGAAAGGGTTGGGACAATTAAATCGCGTAAATGAATTAATTTCGTAAAGTATTCGTATTTTTGACTGATATTTGGTAATGAAACCAGTACATTCAAATTTTCGTAGAAATGTATTGGTGGTTTATAATAAAATAAAAAAGCGGTATTTTATAAAACTAAGTGATTAATTTTTCGTATTATTAAAAAGGATCCCACTCCATTTAATTGCTCGTAGTAATAAATATAGCGTGTTAATTAAACAATAAAACTGTGTAGACTACTTGTATTTTTTACTTATTGTGGCAATGAACCTAGTGCGTTTTAATTACCGTGGTAACAAATAGGGAGTGTTAAATAAATCAATTAAAAATGTGAATTTTTTTTTTAGTATGACGTTATCCTCTTATTTTTCTTATTTGGCAGTGACTTCAGTGTACTGAATTTGCCTTTGTAATAAGTCGAGGGTGTTTATAAAAAAAAGTGAACTTTTTTTTAAAAAAGAATTCTGTTTTTTTTAAACTAGTATTTGACGATGAATCCAGTGTTTTTAAATTTCGTTAATAATAAATATGCAGTGTAAATGAAATAGAGTAAGCGAATTATTATAGGCTGTTAACGGTAAAGTGATCACTTTTTAAGGCCCTTTCACAGGGCATTAACAACTAATAAATTTATATTATTGCATGCAGCCTCAGGCGTTTAAATTTTGATAGTGATGAAATGTGTACACTGAGTTTATTGATCACATTGCAATGTTTACATGAAAAGCAGCGGGGGAGATAGAAACTGGGGGAAAGGAAAACTTCAAGAAGAGCCTTAAAAAGCGCTCAGTTGACCGTGAACGGCCCATAGCAGACGGAGCTCGCCGACGGGGCGCTGTCTCGCGGCCGACGAGCCCAGTCCGCGAGGCAGGAAAGGCTTTACTGCCGGACAGGTATGAGCTATACATGTCTTAAGGCAGTTTGTAGTCGGAGCGAGGCCCGGGGTTCCGGGAGAGAGTTTGCGGCGTGATGCACGGGCGGAGCGCACGCGAGCAACCCTCCAACAAAGACATGAGAAGTAGTAACTCCATGCAGGCCTGACACACTCGAATAATTATCACGCCAGGCTATTAATACGCGGGTGGCTAGCGCGGGGGGTTCGGCGGGGGCGTTGGAAGGAAGTACAGGGCTGGCCGAGCTTGTTGCAACACTCACCGGCTCTCGGAATCCGGGCGAAGGGAATTATGTTGCCGTCTTCCTTCGTGCTAGCCTGCAGATAGCCTTAAGCTGGGTTTATAAAAGTGAAACTAAGCCTTAAATTATGCCGTGCGACGTGTACAAAAGAACCGAACACGCGTCATCTTACGTGCTGGTTTTTCAATTGAAAGTGGTTAGACTGCTCGCCTCCCACGAAGGCGAACCTGGTTCGATTCCCGGCGGGGTTTGCCCCTGGATTTTCGCATGTGGGAATGGTGCCGGGCGATGCCGCTGGTCGGCGGGTTTTTTCGGGGATCTCCCGTTTCCCACGCCCCTTCATTCCGGCACTGCTCCATANCGATCCGCCCAAATCTCTTCACTCACTCAATCACTCACTCCAACTGAACTTAGCAAGCCGTGTGCGATGTTGGTATTTCTTTAAGCTTTGAAACAAAATAACACTTTACATCTTAAGTAAAACTTGTTGTGTGGCGACGACCAATCAGAACACAGAATGTTGTTGGCGGGAAACTGTTGTTTACAGTAAAGTAAACATTAATAAATGTTTAAAAGGCATGAGTATGCACATGTTTATGATTATGTATCTTCACAAAAATAAGCCTCTCTGCTATAAAATGTCTGCTTTGAATAATGATCTGCTTAAATATGGTTGTTGCACGAGCNTTGTTTACAGTAAAGTAAACATTAATAAATGTTTAAAAGGCATGAGTATGCACATGTTTATGATTATGTATGTTCACAAAAATAAGCCTCTCTGCTATAAAATGTCTGCTTTGAATAATGATCTGCTTAAATATGGTTGTTGCACGAGCTTAGACGAGTTACAAAAGTAAACAGGACAGGCTTGTCGCAAGTTGTAATTGACTGAACTTAAGAATTAACAGGTGATTTGTGAACCTTGTTGTTTTTGCTATTTTACGGCATATGTGTTTTCTGATAGAAAGAGATTTATGATCAAAATTACATATTGACATGTTTATGGTTTCTGAAATTATTCTTACTAAATTGGCTAACAATATGAAAAATATAATTATCTAAAAGTTTTCTACTTGGTGGTTTCATTTAACTAGTTTTTAATTCTTTTTTCAAAGCCGTGCACTTTAAGATATAGGGCATGTATCTGCAGTTATTTTCTGACTCCCGTTTCGTCATATCTGTTATTGTGGGCTATCTAATTACATGTTACGTTTATTCCATACGAGAAAATATGTACTGCAGTCATTGTTCATGAACTCCATAAATTGTGTTACGTATAACCGTATGAAAAATAAAATTTCTTATCTTAATAGTAAGTCCTCCGTTATTTTCTAGAAATTATGTCAACGGTGTAACATTTTTTGATGAAATTCGTAAATATGGTATGTAATATTTAATATAAACGTAGAGTAAAAAAAATGTTTTATTTAAGTCTTTAAGTATAGAAATATAGGGGACACCTAGCAAACCAATACGGTAACGTCACTACTCATTTTTTTCTCTGGTAATGTCTAGGAGAGCTACAATCTCTGGATGGTACAGAATATTTTAGCACTCTTTGCTATTTATTTGGGTGAATTTACGAAAAAAAATTAGTTAAAACCTATGCAGAGGAGGCTTACGAAATGAACCAAGTCTAAAGTAAAGTCTTTGGAAGAAAAACTGTACTCGCAACCACAAGAGGAACACCAATCATAACAACAACCTGTGGTACATTTATATTCAACTGCTCGAAGGCGGTTCTTTAAATTTCTAGCGTCCTTTCTTTGAATCACGCGCCCTAGAGAGGGTTTAAAATTTCCGTATATTCGCTGAGATTTTACGGAAATGCACAGTTAATAAGCTGAAATGCGATCCTTAAGAGGAATGGTGCACGAAAACCACACATTTATATAATTTTTGACACAACCTTTTTTTACAGGGGATTTTTCGAAATGTTTTGCTCGACGTTACGTAAGTAACGAATTTGAACACCTTATTACTTTGTTGCAAATTCACTGCGTCCATTATTCTCGGAGCGCTGATCGAAGATAAGAAAAAAAAATCTTTCTTTTATTACATTAGTGCTCCGAGAATAATGTTGGCAGTGGATATCTATAGACGTAAATAGGCGTTGAAAATTATTATTTACGTCTTGTTGAACCAAAAATTTTGGTAAACCCTTTGGAAAACGACTTATATACGGCTTTCATTCATCATTCCCCTTAATGACGAAAACCGTAACTGTTTATACAAAATACGGAACTTCTCTGTACAACCTACATCTTAGCGTTTTCGGAAAGGGGAATTCCGAGTTTACACGAAGCGTTTTTAGTCTCTGTAACCAGTAAATGTCGTTAATGTAGAATTAGGTTATTTGCGCCACTCGCAACTACATCTTCAAACATCTAGAATTGCGCATGCCACCTGCAACAGTTGACAACAATTCAATTGCCCAGGAATTGCTTGAATCGAAAGTGACACATGCGTTAATTACACAAACAATTATATACCTAAAATTGTTGTAAGCGCATGTTAGAACGGCAGTGAGAGTCTCGAGGTAGAAAATTTTCATACGTGTTTAAATCCCGCTGGAGACTAGGGTTTATTTCCGATTTTATTTTATTTTTTATTTGTATTCCTTTTTTATACTCAGTCAAACACCCGCATACAAAAAGTTATACATTTTTCTGCAATCTCTCTTGAGAAACAGACAAAAATTATTAAATTAACGGGAGCGTGTCGTTTTTTCAAAAGTCGTTTTGCCTAGAAGTGTTTTTCCAACTTCATTATGCCTAAAAGTCATTTTCCCTTAAGTAGTCTTGCCTAGTCATTCTGCCTAAAATAATTTCGCCTAAAATTATAGCTCCTCGCTTAACTTGCCATGAAGTAGATTAGCCTAAAGTCGTTTTGCTTAAAGTCATTCTCCTCAAAATAGCTTTGCCTAAAAGTCATTTTGCGTAAAGTCGTTTTGTCTAAAAGTTATACGAAACGGTTTTAGGGAAAACGACGTGTACTCAAATTTACGGCAAGGATGCGTGAATTCACTGCAAGATCTGTGAAATAAACGGGAATTAGGTTATTGAAAAAAAAAAATTAAGTGTCAGTAATTTAACACACATTTCTATGTAATTTTCCAGCAGTTTATGAGGCAGGCACTCTAACCACAGTTTCAGGCACGTTAGGTCAAAATTGTAGTCCGCCTTTTTCTTGATGGCCATCAATCCAAGTACAGTCCTCCATGTTGGTTGTTCGATGATTGTCAATCTAAAACTTCAAAAAACCAAAATTTCTTTTAAACATTTGGCCGAGACGTTAAGCGAGTGCATCATCTGCGTTATTATTACTTTTTTTTTTTTTTACCTGGAACAGGTGAAGGGGTTAATTACGTCCCCGGAGTTCCCCTGTTTTGATAGCCGTCTCGGGGCGCTAATTTCTCCGGCGGACGGAGACTAGCCAAACTTTGCTCCCCCCCCCCTCACCAGCTCGGCGCGGAGTAATCGTGACTGTGAAAGATATCCCCTCTCTCGCTCCCCCCTGTTGAGCTACTTATATCCCTGCCGCCCTTACTCTTCCACCTTGCCACGGCATGAAGTTTCGGGTCACGTTGCCTCTCGTCTAGCCCCGGAAAATACAAACGCGGAAGCATACTTAGGTTATTTGCAATTTGCNCCACCTTACCTAGCATAGCCACTACTACCAACTTTCCCCTTCGAAACTTCCCGCGGAAGAATATATACTTTCGCTCCCTAGCGTACAGGAAGCTTCCATTAAAGGTGCAGCGGTAGCCTCGCACACGAATATTTTTCTTCTCTTGCAACAACCCTCCAGTAACGTGGGAGGTTTGCGGCGTGAAGAAACCGTTATCATAGGCGCTTCTTAAAAAAAAAAGTATTTCAATATGTATAACGTTTTCGGTTATTCGATACATCATAGCGTTGTTGAATATCAAAATTGCCTCGAAATTCTCGTCCATGTTGAACCTGCGTCATGAAAAGAAGTCAAGAAATTTTTCAAAAATTCTGATAATTAATTTGCATAGTCAGAATGCTGGATAGAGAGTTATGCAACAGAAATTTCGTTTTGCCTGTAGTGCTTCATGTACCAGACTATACTTTGGAAACTTTCTTTATTAATCCAGAATTTCGGGTTCATGTCATGTTTACATGTTTTTGTAAAATATTCTATTAAAATAATGGTTTTATTGTTATTTCAAACCGTTTCCAATATACATTTTAGTCCCCAGTTTCAATCTGACCTGTGTAATCACGCTAAATATCGATTCCAAGAGTGAAGTGATCAGATATGATATGTCTATTATGTATAAACCACCCCTAGAACCATTCAGTCCCAGTTCAAAACATGCTAGAATTTGTAATCTTATAAAATTTTATAAAAGCACGTATAATCGTTTTTCCGCTTATCAAACACAAACAAAGCCGCTTAAATTTTTGGTTATTCGGCAACACAAAATATTGGCGAACATATGAAGCACTCTTTAAAAGTAAAATTGTAGGCAATTCAGTGTAAAGACACGTATGTGAATTAACACTAAAAGAAAAATTAACTTCGGCGATAATATTAGTTCTTTTAAACTGTATTTGAAAAGTATTTATTTTTATTCATTACGTAAAATTTCATTCCGGGAAGGTAAAAAATTAACACAAACTTCCGTCGTAATACAGCGCACTCTTGTACGGATTATTACGTGATCGAAAGGTAACATCTTAGCAATTTCAGCCACGGGAGGTTCTTTGCATAACTTAAAATATTTGTGAATTACAGTTAAACATAGGTTTTATTTAGTTAATTACGAAAGGCAGTATTGAAAAAAAAACTCTTTTAGGAACAATAACACTTTAGACCCAGTGCACAAAATTGCATACATAATACTCGTGAAGGTTATTTGTAGCCAGTATTGGACGCTGAAAAAACACAATGACCAATGATCTTCTTTGCGGGGAATTTATCGGTGAACCGTGTTGCTGATCTAGGCTATGATCGGGTCGTCTTCAAAATAGCCCAACTCGAAACCTGTTGTGGGATCATAACAAGTGTTGTATCGACTTGAGTACCGCATACATAATGAACTATCTTTTTCTCAACGAACTTAGTGGCCAGGGCGCTCGTCTCCCACCACGGCGATCCGGGTTCGATCCCCGCGCGGGTTCACTCCCGGATTTTCGCATGTGGGAATCGTGCATGGAGGATGCCGCTTGCCGGCGGGCTTTCTCGGGGTACTCCCGTTTCCCCGCCCTTGCATTCCAGCGCCGCTCCATTCTAGGGTCTCACCTCTGTCATGCCCGGGGGATCACGGTCACCTACGGGTCCCAGCTGGAAAGACCGTCACTCGGAGGGTGTTGCCTTGCCCTGGGTGCACTCCCCACACGCCATTATTATTATTATTCAACGAACACCGTAAACCATACATTATAGTGGGTTTGAAAGGGTCAAAATGTCTGGATAAAATATTTTATCAGTTAAACTATTTGCTACTTCTATACAGTAAGTTTTAGACGGTCCTGTAAACGTATCGTTTAATACGAACTGTGCTCGCGGTACTAATCCAGGAAGGAAGCAGCTGTCGGGCTGATGCACGGTCTGTGTGGTCCAACCACCCCTCCGGCAGTTGTGTAAGCATTAGTGACGTCACAGCTGTTGTTCTCCGGGATATCAGGCAAGACAGGTGGCGCCCCCCTCCCCCTCCTTCCCCTCCCAGGCAAGGCGCCGACCGTGCATATAAATTGGAATTAGCGTCCGAGCGTTGGCGTCTTAAGGACGACAGGACGTGATCGAGTGCCATCGGACGCACGCTGTAACATCCTGTATATGGACGTTACTGCACCCCTTGCATTGTCGTGCCTTTGTGTCTATTCCATCCTGTGTACATACGGTTGATCGAGAACGTTTGAATTAAGTCTTTGGAAAAATTTATCTGTCCTTACCTGCATTGCAGGGGGCCGCGGTGGTGTAGTAGCCAGACCACTCGCCACCCACCTGGACGAACCGGGTTCGATTCCTGGCGGGGTCGCTCCCGGATTTTTTTTTGCACGTGGGAATCGTGCCGAGCGGGTTTTCTCGGGATCTTCCCGTTTCCCCCCGCTCTTGCATTCCGGGGCTGCTTCGTACTCACCTTACTTCACACAAATATCTCCACTCTCCGCTTAGACTACCTGCATTATATTTTAACGGGCAAACTGACTGGCATGATCCCAGTCAAGTAGGTAACAGGGGGGAAAGTAGTTCCATGTTTTAACGTTGTACTGGAAGTGAAAATACTGAAATTATTTCTTCTGCATTATAATTTTGAAAAGCTTATAAGTAGGGCCAGTGACTTTTCACGTAAAAATCGTAGCACACAGTATACTTCAATACTATATACACACCTCAGCTGTTGTTATACCTCCATTGGCTGCTGGTGCCGTGTCCGTCTTCGACCAAGCCACTCAGGACTAAGTAACTCCGACACTGAACCTTCGTGATTCGTGCGCAAACGGATAGCACGGGCCAGAACATTTTTTTAGCCTATAAAGAAGAAGCTGGACGACCCTACAGTGCTTTAGACTGTATCTTGTCTCGAAATATTTTCGCGAAATATCACTGCCCCTACTTATGAGTGTAAGAATAAGCAAATTTGTGAAAAATTTACTCTTATAATATTTTTTTGGTTTCACTTGACCGACGAGCGAATAAACTGATCAGACCCACAGCAATGTTAATTTTACATATGGTGAAATAATACGCAATAAGCATACAAGTATGTCTTAAGCAGGGATTTCAAAAGTGGTAAATTATCCGCGAACAACCTTTACCAGACGTCCAACAAAAAGGGGACGTGTCTTCCTTTTTTAAATGTTTATTTTGCGTTGGACCGTATTTTTGTGGACCTCGAAAATTTAAAACTTTTTAACCCGATAAAATATAACCTTAAATTTTTCATTTCCCTTTTCTTGTTCACGCATACCAGTATTCTGCATTTAGTGCAGCCTGAGAGCTGCTGTGTTAAGCCACTACGTACATACAGTGGGTGGATTGATAAACATGTAACAAATACATAGAGGCTGTTTACAAGTCGCCGCAGGCAATTAATTAAACATTGGCAGCGAGGGCTAGAAAAGCAATAAATAAATAAAATACGTCGATCTATGGGACGTGCACAAACGAACGATGGCTGGTCCGTAAATGTTTCAAAACTAGAAAACTTCCGAAGAATGGCTTTCTAGTATTAGTATTTCACATTTTATATTAATTTACAATAGTCGTGTGCCTAAAATTTTTATTACTTGATGAAAATATTTATTTCAACATTACCATTATTAAAGATTATGCGCTAAAAAAAAATTGTATGGCCCTCCGGTTTAATTATTTTTAGCTGAAATGAAAATGCATTGTCCTTTTTAATGAATTATGCTATTTTTCCAAAGTGAGTGTTCTACTTTTTTTTCCTCGAGTGTCCGGTAACCCTAATACTGCGTGTCCTCAGGTATCTGTGGTACAAGGAACTTGTTTACTATAGTCTATTCGCGTTTTCTTCATACGTTTTAAATCAAACCTTTGAAAAATCACCCCATGCATGACCTGTTTAATTATTTCTTAAGTATGGCATGTATCATAAGCGTGTTATACCTCTGCGACATGAAAGTATCTTATTTTTAGTTAAATCGGAGTTTTAGATGTATTCAATTTATTAATTATAATATTCCATTTATAGTAAATATGAATAAAAACAGTGAGAAAAGATGTGTGTTGGTAGACCCCAGTAAGAAATAGTTCTCATGCAAAATATCATTACAGCTGAGTGCGCACGAATTCGGTGCGTTGTCCTTTGGTGTAANATAGTTCTCATGCAAAATATCATTACAGCTGAGTGCGCACGAATTCGGTGCGTTGTCCTTTGGTGTAATTTTCTATATTTAGTTAAGCTTAGTTTGCACGAGGCGAAGGAATATCCTGGAAATATAACTTTAGCAGGGGTTCAGAAAAATGTGAAGTAACCGTGAATGGATTATAATCGGTGTTCTAACCTCAAACACAATCCATGCCGTTTTTACTTGTCGTGTCGGCAGAAAAGCAGTTTCAGTGTTGGAACACGGGAACTGGTTTTGCGCAGCCATCGAGATCGACTTCGAGCATACATACTTATGGAGTGCACATTGTTCAGCTGCTGTGTGTTTTCTTTACAGACCGACATCTCGAACAGCTGGCTAGAAGCATCATGGCGCAGTGAAGCCATTCGATACAATTTCTACAGCAGATCCGATGTTACGTGTAAATAGTTTGCCACGGATTGTAAACAATACACGGCTCATGCACACGAAATACAGTACGTGCGAGTGAATTATTTGCGAGATGTGNTGCCACGGATTGTAAACAATACACGGCTCATGCACACGAAATACAGTACGTGCGAGTGAATTATTTGCGAGATGTGTTTGTATCGATACGTTTTACGTCAGTACTTACAAGTCGCGTCCTTATAAACCAGCTGGTTGCGGATGTTATTATTTGAAGACTCTAGCTTAATTCTAATGTCCGTTCGGTGCAGATAGTGCCTCAGTTCCATATATTTGTGTTCAATTAATTGGCACAGGCCTTCAGCTGTCAGTTTCTGAATNGGTGCAGATAGTGCCTCAGTTCCATATATTTGTGTTCAATTAATTGGCACAGGCCTTCAGCTGTCAGTTTCTGAATTAAATGTATTCGTGTTAACCTCTCATGTACATTTTGGTTTGTTGTATTTTTGTCAAAGCTAATACGAATCCTATTTGATAGTGCACAATTCAATAAAGAGGCTGCTACTAATAAATTTCGATTTAGGTGAAATTAAACCACTATAATCGTGTTGCAGTTCAAAAGAACGCCATTTTCCACATTTCCCACTACTCGTAAAAATGACTTAAATGTTTTAAAATATTTCCGTACATCCATACGCAACGCGTGAAAGAGTTTTTCATTGCGGGAAAAACTCTTTCAAGCATCTCCATGTCTTACCATGACCTTCGCCAGCTGTTTCTGATGCCAGCTTCGAAACAAATAACGGTACGGGCTGTCTAGGCATACATAATCGAAGGAGACAGGTCTACCTCGTCTTTAGTCTATGGGTTTTCCACGCGCATGCGCCGTAGCAACGTCCAGGACCGTCCACAGACGCTTATCCTCTGGAAGTGGGGGGAAAAAAAAGTGACGTGCAGATTTTCCTTCTCTTTTACCAAGACAGTAAGTGTTTTGACTTCCGAGAGTCGTTCCCGGAGTCATTATTGACTAGGGACGTAAATGTGTGCGGTAGGACGAAAAGAAAAAAAAATGTCTCCGCGGCACTGCGTAGCGGAAGCCAGAAGGACTGTATCGGAAAACACTTTATTGGTCTGGAAGGGAGGCGTGCTTTGGTTCGGTTTGTTGAAGGGCTTGTACCCCGAGAGCGAGAGTGAGAGAGGGTGGGTGAGAGAGAGGGAGAACGACAGGACTTGTGGACATTGCAAGAGAGGGGGAATAAAAAAAAAAAAAGCATCAATAATGGAGCAGGTGGCCGCGAGTACTTCTGGCGCGGAAACGTTCGACTCTCGCCGGCGCCATGTGCCGGGTGCAGGAGAGAGCAGGTTGGAACGACTCTCCGAACACAAGGCGCGAAAAAAAGAAGCTGCGAGGGATTCAACCCACGTAAAAGGCCGGGAGAATTGTCTCGTGGGCAGCTCGTGTCGCCACGCGTGTCTGGGACGCTTGTTCTAGATTTCGACCTGAAGTTACAGTAAAAAACAGATGTAACTAGGACTGAAGTATTTTTGTAGAGTTACAGATTTTTGTAGATGCAGATGATAGGGTCATTTATTAACTTTGGCCACTTTTTTTTTCAACATTTGGTAACCTTGGGATCGAAAACAAGAAAAAAATATTTTACATTTATTACACATAACATAAAAAATCTCAAACTCATTCATATATATATATATGTGTGTGTGTGTATACACACACACACACACACACACACACATACACACTGAAGAGCCAAAAAACTGGTACACCTGCCTAATATCGTGTAGGGCCCCCCGAGCACGCAGAAGTGCCGCAAGATGACGTGGAATGGACTCGACTAATGTCTGAAGGTATACAGGAGGCTTTTCACACCATGAATCCCGCAGGGCAGTCCACAAATCCAATCTGCGCCAATTTTAGAAAGGGTTGCACGTCTGTCACGTTTAATGATTCTCGTCAGTCGTCGCTTGTCCCGTTCTTTCACAATCTTTTTCCGGCCGCAGCGATGTCGAAGATGTGATGTTTTACCGGATTCCCGATATTCACGATACAGTTATGAAATGCTCGTACGCGAACATCCAAACGTTATCGCTACCTCGGAGATGCTATGTCCCATCTCTCGTGCGCCAACTATAACACCACGTTCAGACTCACTTAAATCTTGATAACCCGCCATTGTAGCAGCAGTACCCGATCTAGCTGCCGACCGCATCGCGTTACTCTGATTGGTTCCATACCTCTGTTATTTGCATACGCACGCCTATACCAGTTTTTTTTGTATGTATATATATATATATATATAACGTTCTTGATGCGAAAACATGTATGGTAAGTGCAATTTCACACACATATTTTCCGAGAAAAAGAAGCTGCGAGGGATTCAACCCACTTAAAAAGGCCAGGAGAATTGTCTCGTGATTTGCTCTTGATATTTTGCCATAGTTACCCCATAAACGACCATGGTCAACCCTCCAAGNAGGAGAATTGTCTCGTGATTTGCTCTTGATATTTTGCCATAGTTACCCCATAAACGACCATGGTCAACCCTCCAAGCTATGGTCTGTCTCGTCATGTGATCAAGACGCACTTCACAGTCCCTCGTCATGTGGGTTTCGTGTGTTACCTCCATTTTCACAGGTGGTTTCTGTATCAGATGCCTTTTTACAACGCGGGTGCGTGGCGCCAGCACAACGCTTCTGCTCCTGTTGTTGCATGCTTCGCCGTAAACAGACACATTATCTGAAAGCTCCGCGATCGAATACTCCAGTTCACTCGGGACTGGCAAAGTGCACGCCTCAACGTGTAAACACACGAGGCGGTATTCTTATACACTCTTACCTAAGGACCCACCACGACGCAATTTCGTATCATGCCTTTAAAGCGGTGCATTACTGGCGTTTACTTCCTTCACCCCCTTGTAATTTACATCTGCGTGACGGAGGGGTTGCCTACTCTACCTCCTGCAACCTACGAACAGCGGGTTTGGCTTAAGAGCTTTCGACCGAGGCGTTGTTCCGAATCGTTGTTCCTAATCTCAGGCTGACCTTTACCCAGCGTTGTTGAATGTTTGTGTGACGTCACACGCTGCGATCTCCGCCTCTGTCACTCCTTCACAACGAGCTAAAAGTTGTTCGCCATAAAGCGAGCACTTTTGAAAATCAACCTTAGAAAAAAGTCACTGTTCCTACCTGCATATATTTTAACGGGCGCACTGAGTGACGTGCGCCCAGTAAAGTTGGTAGCGATGGAGAGAAAGTAGTTACATATATATATANTTTAACGGGCGCACTGAGTGACGTGCGCCCAGTAAAGTTGGTAGCGATGGAGAGAAAGTAGTTACATATATATATAAGTCGAATAAAAAGGGTTAGGTAACCATCTGTGATAACTGACATTATTTATTTCGCTTTCCGTTTTTTTTTTTAATTCATCGAAGTGTAAAAATGAGCAGATTTGTAAAATTTATTT
>NQII01004950.1:7549-22476 GCA_002778355.1 Clitarchus hookeri
CAGGTTGATCGACTATATTGTGAGTGATTGATTGTGACAGGGATCGAAGGGAGCCGACAAATCAGTCGCCTGCTGATCGTCATACCAGGGAGTGACTGTTCTCTACTATCTTCATGACAATCTAATCTTCAGAGCCACACACATCCAAAATGGTGTTTATCACCAGTTATAAAAAAATTTCTTTGTTTATTTGATTTTTTTAGTTTGACAGTTTTAGGGTCAAGGTCGCCCACATCAAATATGGCGGTCAGAGTTATCAGCATAATGTTTTCCTTGATTTGATGAATTTTTTTTTTTTGATTTTGTGAGATTTTTATAAATTTTTTTAATTCAAGATCACAAATGCCAAGGTCGAGTTTAGCTCCATCCAACCTGTTGGTCGGGGTCAGTAATGTAATTTGTTCGTAAATTTTTAATAATTTATTTTATTTTAATGGGGTTTTATATTATTTTTCATATTTAAGGTTACTTTGGTCGATTTCACCCACATACAATATCGCAGTCGGAGTAGGTAACATAATATTTTTCTAGATTTTGACCCATTTATTTAGATTTTTTAATAATTTTTCACAATTTTTTAGTTTAAGGTCACTGGGTCAAGGTCACTTACATCGAACATGATTTTTGGTGTCAGTATATAGTATTTTCCTCGATTTTTACGACTTTTTTAAATTCAAGGTCACTGGGGTCAAGCTTAAGGTCGCCCACAGCCAACATGGTGTTTGGGAGTTAATTATGTAAACAAACATGGACGCTCCAGGCCATCGAGCGCGACCCCCGGTTCTGATTTCAACCAAGATGGCGGACCGCTCCTTGCTCCTGAATCCCCATGCTAATAGCCCCTTTCTCTATCCACCGATGTTTGTTGTTATCACTTTTAGGGCGACTCCAGTTGCCAGCGAGTTGCCCTAAGTGTGACTGTCACCCGGCGGAGTCGTCTCGTGTAACACAGCCCTTAGATATTGTAGAAACTCTCTCTTGGTTTGTATATTTTATTTTAACTCTAGTGGTGGCTGCACAGGCTTCTTTTTCTAAGGTCTCTCTCACATTCACAAGTAACGACGAAAAATGCTGGTCTTTATATCTGTAGTGCTAGGCAAAGTAATTTTAAAAATCAAAAGATAATTTAAAACCCAGCAAATAATAAAAACATATGACGATTTTACCAATTTAAATAATAATATTTGAGTTGTATATGTCATCAATTGTATTAATCGAAGGTAAAAAATTATGACTCGAAAATTAATTTTCAAAGTACGTAATCGCATTATATATATATATATATTCTGTATATGTGTATATATATATATATATATATATATATATATATATATATACACATATACAGAATGTTCCGCCTAAAGTGGACACCCCGAAAATTTCTGAAACGGTTGCAGATCACGAAATGCGGTATTCGCTAAATGAAGTTATGTGCGGGGGCAAGTAATTTGCCGCAAAGTTACTATTCGTAACACGTGTATGGACAGAAATTATTAAGCCACATATGATTTTTCCCTTGGAAACAAACATTCACTTCAACGACATCTGAAATTACGCGCAAACAGGAATTCAGTGAAATAACATATGCAATGGAAAGTAACCCAGAAACGCCAAGAAATAATGTGCAAATATGTAAGAGTAATGTTAAGTGGGCTGGTAGCATGGGGCAGTGGACCTGTACTCACAGCTGTAAGTAAGCAACACGCACCGTGACTCATAGGTAAGGTAGACTGGTAAGCAGTTACTCATCTCTGTGAAATCAAACATGTAATTTTTACACGAAAAGGGCGAGAGTTAGACAATTTTTGCAAAAGACATTTATGTTGCTAATTTTGCCGGAATTTCATAATCTTTAGTCAAAAGAAGGGAATTGTTTCTGTAATGTACTTTTTTGAAGTTATACTTCTTTTGGCGCGTTGAGGGCAAAAGTCTAGTGTGCAACGGAAGTTGCGCGCGCAGAGTGTAACGAAATTCGACAGTGAACGTGGTAGGGGTATGACCCAACGCGCATGCGCGTATCGTCTAGCTATATACACACGCAAGGTACAAAACATAGCACGTGGTTATATTTAAAACCGACAGAAAATCAGTTCATGTAATAAGCAAATAAAAAAAAATTTCATTTATATTAATAATTCATTTTGTGTGTGTGTGTGTGTGTATACACACACACATATATAATTAATTTTATTTACATTGTGCCGTGAAAAATTTGTTAGTGACGAAAATTGTATAATGAAATTTTCAAAGTGTTTTCAAGCATTTGAGGTTAATTAAACTAAAATTAACCTCAAATACGTAATGTACACAACATAGCACTTGGTTATATTTCAAACCATCAGAAAATCAGTTGATGTAACAAACAAATTGAAAAACATTTAATTTATATAGTTTGAATTCAATTATGATACGGGACAAGATCTGAATGTTTATAAGTGCGAAATGGTAACATGCGTAATAAAATTTTATTTTAATCACGCCAAAGAAGTATAGCTTCTAACGCGCGTACATAAGTACATGCACCCATGTTTTTTTTTTTTTTGCAGAACTAATGGTGGCAACGTCTCATTTCAATTAAATTGGGGATGAGCTACATATACACGGAATTCACTTTATTACTGATTACTGTTTAAATAATTAGTAACCATTACTTTGTTTCTGTCCCGCAAGCAGTTTCCCAAATATGACAATAAATTACAATTTTTCTCAAACTTTGGAAGAGTCTACCGCTCTAGCTATTTGGCGTGCACCATGGGTTGCCTGTCTCAATCTTGTATTTCCACCTCAGGAAAACCTATCAAAATTTGAGGGTATTTTTGTATATATGTTCTGTGTGTGTATATATATTTATATAATTATCGTTTAAGGATTAAAATCTTGTTAATTATATAAAGATTAGATGCTTTATTTAATACTGCCATATTAAAATCAAATCAAAATCAGGAAATATTACAAGTAATTTCAAATAATGAGATCTTTCACCAAATTAAGGTTACTTTCATATTTCTTCACCACCACACAGTT
The DNA here is from genome assembly GCA_002778355.1 of Clitarchus hookeri. Lineage (NCBI taxonomy): Eukaryota > Metazoa > Arthropoda > Insecta > Phasmatodea > Phasmatidae > Clitarchus > Clitarchus hookeri. The sequence continues at coordinate 10,574 of NQII01004950.1, forward strand.
TTCATATCACATTTTATCACATTCTTAATTATATTTGCTCATAAACAATTACTGGGAAAAAGTCGTTGACGTTTTTGAATTTTTCATTTCAATTCTGTTAGTCCTGTTCTTACATGGGCAGTATTTATTTTATTTTTTGCATCATGTTATTTGTTTCTTATGTATGATTTTTTAAGGTAATATGTACTTCACAGAANAACCCAATTCTTGTTTTCAATTTATGAACGTCTGAACAGAATTTCACCAAACTCGTTACACATATAGTAGTAATTAAAACATCTGACTTCTATAGATTTTGACCACGCCGGGCACTTACTTTCGAAATGGCAGTTAATTTAAAATTTAGGATATGTCATATCTCGGAAAACATTCAACCGATTTGAACCAAATTTTGTATGCTGACAGCGCAAGTTGTAAGCATTGAAGTCAGAGGTGGATATTGTTGTTGGTACGCCATTTGTTAAGATAGCACTACATGAAAAATAAAACTTTTACATTGTATCTCAAAAACTACTCAACCAATTTTCGCCAAATTTGGCACGTATGTAATGCTATGACAGGCCTGGTAAATGTAAGTAATTGAACTTAATTAAGCACTTATTTTAAAAATGGCGGCTATACAAATATTGTAGGTTCGTTTGGTATAACTACCATACCATTTGACCAATTCCAACCAAATTGAGTCCGCTGACAGTATCTATTACAAGCATCATTTAATCCAAAATACAACTTTTGTTTGCTATTTCGTAATATAGCGCTAAATGTATTAATACAGTTTTTGTGTAATACCTCGGGAAACAATTGACAGATTCCTACCAAATTTGGCAGGTAAGTAGCAATGTGGCAGTTTATATGTACAAATATGTTTCTCGTATGTCAGACACTTATTTTCAAAATAGCGGCTACATAGGTATTTAAGCACAGTAATCGAAACCATGTAATCAACTAAAACTAAACTTTGTATACCGAGAATATATATAAACATCGAATGTGTCTACACAGAGCCTATTCTGTCCTCCATTTTGTAAGAGAGTGCCACACAAAAAAATTAATTTGTGTCATATATCGGGAAGTAATTGACAGATTCCTACCAAATTTGGCAAAAAGTCGTAGTCCTGCTATAGGTGATGTTAACTGATGTGTTTTATGTATGTCAGATACTTATTTTCAAAATGGATGCATAATACCTATTTAGTTTTAAATTTTATATCGTCAAAACTATGTAATTAATTCCAAAGAATTTTTTTATCATGGCTACATAAATTGCACCTATCAAATATGTCCACAAAAATCTAATTTGTCCACCATTTTGTAAAATAGTATCACATGGCAAATTAAAATTACGCGATATCTCAGAGAAACAACTGATTTTTACTAAATTTGGCAAATAAGTAACACTATGCAAGGCCATGCAAACTGATACAATTTGAGAAGGCATACACACATTTTTTTTAAATATGGTGACCATATAAAAATTTAGCTCAGAATTTTTTATCTATGAAACTACAAAACAAATTTCAACTTAACTTTGTATGCTGAAAGCATCAATTATATCCATAAAAATTGTCTATGCAGAGCCTAATTTCTCCGCAATTTTGTGTTATAACACCGCATAAAATAATACAATTTTCTGTCGTATCTCGGGAAACAATCAACCGATTTATTTCAAATTTGGCGAAGAAGATGTACTTTGGTAGTCTATATTAATTAATGTGTTTTAAGTATGCAAGTCTCTTATTTTCGTAATGGCTCCTATGTAACATTTTAGCTTCGTGGGCTATATCTACGAAGCTTTGTATCAGATCCAAATTTAACTTTGTATATTGTATTTACGTTAATCATAAAATGTGATAGTAAATAAACTTTTGGTCATTTATTTATGTAGATCTTCACATGAACAATGGAGATTTTATGCCATATCTCAAGGACCAATCACCCGATTCATACAAAAATGTCATGAAGTGTTGCTACAGCACTGTATGTAAATTACCATGTGTCATTTGCGGCAAGCATGATTTATTGGGGTTTATATAAATAATTAAGATTAATTTGTTTTATCTATGACACATTTCAACAAATTCAACCAAATTGTGTACGCGAACAGTATTAATTAGAAGCATCATTTATGCAACAGAGATCCTCTTTTGCTGGATTTTTTGCAAAATAGTTTCAGGTGAGTAAATAGAATATTTTGCCATATTTCCGAGACAATTCAACCAATTTCCACCAACTTTTACACACCTACAGAAGGCCATGTAAGGTTAAATGATTTAAATAGAGTCAGACATTGATTTTCTGAATGATTGCCATATAAATATCTACATATGTTTGGCATATCTATTTAACAATTTATCCAAATTCAACGAAATTTTTGTGCTGATAGTATGAATTAGAAAAATTCTATACAGAAACTTTTTTTATGCAGTTTATAAGATATTTCTGTTTAAAAAATAATATGCCATATCTCGAAAATTAATCAACCGATTTCCACCAGATTTTTCACACAAGTAGTGTTATGGTAGGCCATATAAACTTATTTGTTTTTAGTTGGCAGACACTTTTTTTAGGATGCCTGTGTAAATACTTTAGGTTAGTGAACCCTATCATTCAAAACATTAGACTGATTACATCCAAAGTTATACTCCGAATCCTACCTCCATGATTCAGTTGATTTCGTGCTAGCTTAATTCTACGAGTTTTCCTGAATTCGAATCCTGGATAAGTCGTTCGTGTATTTTCATTGTCTTGGTATTGTTTCACATTTTTCTGGTTTCATCTCTAATGATATTGCTGCCAATGAGACGTCAACACCTACCTACCATCTAAGCTTTTAAAATTTTCACTAAACTGTATTTGTACCCATGTAGGGGAAAGTAGGCTCATTACTTATCAATAATTTCTTGTCAATGATGATGTCCTTAAATATGTATTTTTTTTTCAGAATTGCCATCCTCCACGACTTCAACCAGAGAACTTGGTCCAGCTCATAGAAGAGTTCAGCGAGGATTTCTCATGAGCCAGATGCCAAAAGTCGTTGCTGATAGATTTTATTCTAGTCACTTTCCTAGTCAATCATGTTCGTCTTACTGAACTACCACTATAGCACGTTTTTGCGAAATCTGTATATCATTTTTATTACCATGAATAAAGTCTAGTCACAAATGTTTGAATGAACTCTGTAATACATATTAAGGGCCCGTTGTGCATGAGTGTTAGTTTGTGCACGTGTGTGTGCGAACGCACGCAGAATTTTAAACAATTAATTTTCCTACGAAAACACAGTGTTTCATTGGAGGTTATTACTTTAATGAGAATCTTGAACTGATACTCGGCACACGCCTGGCACCTCGGAATCGGCAGAGGCGAAGGAACATACAGACAGACAGCTGTCGGATGAGAGAAGTGTTTCGGCACATGTGCATGTACAGCAGTGTGTTTGTAATGTATGGCACGTGGCCACCGCCGAGCCAGAGACTGTGCAGTGTATGCTTCGCCTTGTTTCGGGATCACGTAGTGCTTCGCTAATTTTTTGGTGCATGAGTGTAGTAGGTGTATTTATATGGAGCAGTAATGCGGGTTTCCCGGTGTTAACTACAATCGCGTGCATGGGTGAGGGCCTGCATTCAGTGACTAAGCACGTTTATGGTGGCTGGCCTGTGAGACAATGTGTATTTCTGAGTCACGTCGGGATTATGGTCGCCGTGACTAGATATTTGCGGGTTGGCGTTTTTAGCACAGTCGGGGGTAGAATTCTTCCGCCATTCTGACGAAGTGCTTATTCAGTACGTAAATTTGTTATTGCCGAGGCCCTGACACAGCAGCCGCCCCTCGGGACAACAAAGAGCCAGGGTCCTCGACAGCTCTTGGTCTTGCTGGCACTCTTCTTCACGGAGATGACAGTCTGTGTGTCGACGCAGGCCGGGGTGGGCCAGGGATGGTCTTCTCCGCAGTACAGCCGTCAGTTGAGACCTGCGTTGATTGACGCCGCTGCGGAGTCGACTGCAGCTCAGCCTGGGCGCTGCTTTCGGCTGATCCCTGTTGTCTAGCTGGATCTGGTCTTGGTGTCTTGCATGTTGTTCGAAGTCTTTCGCCTAAGGACGTCGGATCTGTGGTGTTGTTCCTGATCTTGTCGTGCCGGCGCCTGAAGGGCCTTGCATGCCTCCCTCCCTCCAGGCGTGCGCAGGTGCACAAAGTCATAGTCGCTGCGGTTGTCGGCGCCACGCTCCACAGTGAGGCACTCGACGGCGTCCCTGGCGTCGAAAGGAGCGAGGGATGACCCTCTCTGAGCAGGCGGGCCTCTTGCGGGACTGTGGTTTGCAAGTTGCACGGCTTCTTGTGTAACCTTCGCGGCCTCTTGTCGCTGGTCGTCCGTTGTCTCAGGTGCTGCCTCGAGCCGGAAGCAGAATGTTATCGGCGGAGTGACGTCCGGTAGTATGTCATCCTCCTATGAGGGAAGCTGGTCCTCGTCGACATGAAGGCTGATGCAGGCCTATCGCTGTAGTGCGGTTCGCAGGTTGAACCCTCACTGACTCTCGGCGGTCTCTGGTCGTGCGACGTGGCTGCTTGTTCACTCTAGCTGCTCAGAGACGCCCGATCCTCCTAAACATCAACCTACACGACGTTCCAGGTGNCGTTGAGATCAGATGTAAACACCAGTAACAGGCACCAGCTAAACCTGCAACCAATCAACTTCGCTACCAAACCACATATTTTAATCACTCAGATTTTACTGCCGTCTAAGCCGAAAACCACTGATCTACACCGAATTTATTACGCTTGATTTAGGCACCGCAACCTCACTACAGCAGTTAGCAATTTACCAATCATTAACACACACACACACACTAATTATTATGATTAATATTACTGCCACACCACAACAACAGAACCAACCTTTTTTGCACCACTTTTAAAAACAAATATGTACCCTGTGAGAAAGGCGGGGGGTTACGGGCCCCTCTCAGAGCCAGGTAGGTACCCCTGCACAGNACACCACAACAACAGAACCAACCTTTTTTGCACCACTTTTAAAAACAAATATGTACCCTGTGAGAAAGGCGGGGGGTTACGGGCCCCTCTCAGAGCCAGGTAGGTACCCCTGCACAGGCTCGCCAACTGAAGAAGTAGAAGGAGCGGCTATAGAGAGCCCACTTACACTGCGCAATTGTGATATTACGTTGTCTGTGCTGTGGTATTTAACAAGTGCAGGCGAGCGATGGCATTATAGTTGCAACCGTATCTGAGCCGTCCTGTCGTCTCGCGGGCCAGTGACGCCATGTTGCTGGTGTGTGCAGCTGAACCTCGCGGCGTGAGTGTGCTGTAAAATCACTTTCTTTGCTGCAACACATCACATGTTCCAACAATGAAACATTTGTTTAAATATGAACAACTGCTAAGTACCCTTGCTACGAACGTAACTTTTGTTTGATCTACACAGCAATGATTACGATAACCTTGCATTGCCGTTACGATAGTTCAGCACGCGGTTTTTTTTTGGTAATGTTGGTTACACTGCAAAGAAAATTTGTGCCCTGAAAAAACAAACGTAATTTGTAAATAAGAGACAAGTAACAAATCTTCCAAGATTATACTCACTTAAAAGTAACTAGAGCTGTTCCGAGACTCAAACCCGCACGCCCTGTGCTCAGCTTGACACCACGAACTACATGACCGCTTTGTCTTACTACTTTCAAATTACTTTTGATAGATGTGTGTGTTAATGTCAGGTAGCAACTTGGGCCAGAATACAATGTCACCTCCTGGGTAGGATTGTGGTTAGTAATTTGGAGAATCACTGCAATTCAGAATGACATTAAACGTCTGCAGGAGAACTGTGAATGCTCTCAGCTGCAGTTTCGTAACTGCAGAATGTATTTATTGGTTTATGAACGTTTGCGTTTAAACAGTGGTTGCGTACTGAAATCTGCAACGCACGACAGAAAACCTTCAAACCGTTACCTTAGGTTCGAAGTAATATTTCTTTACTGTGAACAAAAACAGCTCAAATAACATGTATTTATTTCCTATAAAAGAAGGTAATATTGCCATAAAACAAAAATGTGTAGTGAAAACATAACAGCAAACCTACGTTTCTGTAACCCTCTTTTAACTAAAGTAACCTTGTGTAGATGTAAACAAAAAAGCCTCAAAGAAATGGTTTTCTTTGTCGTACAGAAAACTACTTATGGATTTATTCCGTTTATGGCTGTTTTACCTCTGTATACGTANAAATGGTTTTCTTTGTCGTACAGAAAACTACTTATGGATTTATTCCGTTTATGGCTGTTTTACCTCTGTATACGTACGCATTCTGCTTTCTTGTTGAATATGAATCCAGCGTGCACTACCACTCAAGTCCTTTTGCCTTTAACTCCGTAACTTACAAATAACTGCTACATTATTTTTTTTATCATTGCCATATTATCTTGGCCGACTTGAAATATTTGAAATACACGAACAGATTAAGAAAATATTATAAATAATGTGTATCACACTGGTAGNCTTGGCCGACTTGAAATATTTGAAATACACGAACAGATTAAGAAAATATTATAAATAATGTGTATCACACTGGTAGTAACCATTTTGCAAAGTCAGTTACCAAAATATACATGTAATATGCATTTGTATTACATAATTACTGTATAGTAACAATTCCACGTCTACACTGGCTGACAAAATAATTTGAGCACTAGGAAGAAATGGTTTAAATTGGACGTAACGTCCCATACAACCAATCACATGATTCTACAAGAGATTCTAAAGAGAAAAACTACGTGACAATTTATTGCATATTTAAGCGATTCGCTGGTAGCGGATATTTTGTTTACGTATGGCAACTTTTTTTTTTAGATTGTCTGGGTTGTAAGGCATCAGTTAGGCATCAGCGACAAGGATTCGTTCTCGTAACCCGAGTTGCCGGGGCCCGTCTCTCTCGTCCCGGGGTCGCGACTACACCTGGCTGTGGAGGAGGTCGCCGTTACGAAGGACCTGGATCAAGGTCATGTGGGCGCCCTCATGCCGCCTCCACGTCACTGCGACAACACTGCAGCCCACCATGCTCTCCACATGTCTTACATACAGTATGTGCGAGCAATGCGCATACAACCAGGGCACACTCTCAACTTCGCATGATGGCGGCCCACAGAACAAAGTTTTGTTCAATCAAACCAGGTTTCTTTGGCCCTACCAAATTAATCGTTTATATAAGGGCAGTGAAATATTTTTTTGTCGAAACCAAATTATTTTGTTTGTTCTTATTTGGTTGGGGCAACTGAAGATTTGTTCGGCTACAAGTGCATTAAACAGCTTCGGTTAATATAAAAAAAACTAGAAGCGTGACCGAGATTCGAGTCTAGACCGTTTGCGTTGCGACGTTGCAACATTGGCTAAAGCGGCTACTGACGTGGCATCAGTGTTTTCAAACACATTCATTTCGAATGCTGGACAACGTACGCAAATAAATATGCCAAGTTTTGCAGCTTTACTCCTAACTTTCCTGTTGAACTTGGTTAATTAGGATGTTTGGGCCGTTATTAAGCATCAGTAATTACCCCTATAAGCATTGTTATTATCTTAATTGTCACAAAAAAATTCAAACAACTTTCGAGTTGTATTTCTGAAAGAAGGCATTCAAATGTGTGGTCAAACAAATTTATACAGTTAATTCAAAGTAAATATTTTGTTGACAATCCATATTATTTTGGCCCAACACAAAGGTTTTGTTAATTATAGCTAGTATTTTGTTAGGTGAACGAAATTTATTGCGTTGCTTTAATAGTTTTGTTAACTCAACGAAATATTTTGTTGGGTGACATAATATAATTTTGGCTCTATGCAAACAAATATTTTTTTTGGGTGAAACGAACCTTTCTCTCGGTGTAAACATATTATTTTGTTGACAAATTTTTACGATATGTTTGCTTACACTAAATATTCGTTTAACGTACTGAAACCACTTAATGTTTGTTCTAAATAAATTATATGGCTTTGTGAACAAATTTCATTCATTTGGAGGAACTGAGGTTTGGTTGTACCAACAAAATGTCGTTTAGCTGAAACAAACGCCAGGCAAACAAATATATTTAGTATACTGAAATAATAATTTTTCTCAGTGATGGGGGCAAGCCAAACACAGCCCACCAACCTCTGCATTGCTTTCACATCAATATACAATCTGTCTCTGAATGTATGTTACAAACACCGTGAGGCAATTCCTCTCGAAAAATAAGACAACAAACATAATAAGACTGTGCGCCTAAAACCAAAGGATTTTTAATTAATTTATTTAAGTTCGAGGGTTATTCGGAAAGTAAGGTCCGTTTTCTTATAAAACATAAACCATCACAGATTTTTTCAAAAAACGTTTTTTATTTAATTCCTTACATGTTTCTCTATATTTCCACATGGTTTCCATATTTGTTTAAACATGTGTCATAACGTTCTACAAGCTTTTGTATGCCTAAGTCATAGACGTCTGCCGCCTGTGAGGATAACCAGTCTGTAACTGCTTCTTTCACCTCGACATCTGTGGCGAAACGCTTGCCTACCTTAAGGCGTTTGCCTTCAGGTAGCGGAACAAGTGAAAATCGCTCGGCGCCAAGTCTGGACCGTACGGTGGGTGGTCAATCTGTTCCAATCCAAAAGATCTGATCAGATTTTGGGTGTGAATGGCAGAATGGAGTCTGGCATTACCATGCAGCAACAAAACTCCAGACGTCAGAAGGACACGTTGATTATTTCGTATTACACGTCAACGTTTAGTCAGGGTAGCGCAGTAAGCGGCTGCATTGATTGTTGTCCCTTGCTGCCTAAACCCGACTAACAAGACTCCATGTCTATCCCAAAACACGGTTGCCATAACCTTGCGTGTTGGGATTGTCTGCTTAGCCTTTACTTTGACTGGCGATGTCGGGTGATGCCATTCCATTGACTGACGTTTAGACTCTGGGGTCATGTGAGAAACCCACGTCTCGTCCACTGTGCCAATCTTCTCTAAAAATTGATCACCTTCCTTATGATATGGGTCCAAAAAATCAATAGCACAGGCCATTCTTTTCATTTGGTGTTCCTCAGTAAGCAGCCTGGGAACCCAACATGCGCATAATTTGTGAAATTGCAAATTTTCAGAGACAATTTTGTTCAAAGTTGTTCTACCCGCATTCGGAAATTCTAATGCTAAAGTTGAAATTGTGAATCGCCGGTCCTCACGAATCTTTTCGTCCACGACTTTGACCAAATATTCTGTGATCACTTATGGTCGGCCTGATCGCGGTTCATCATGGACATTTTTCCGTCCGTCCTTGAAAGCTCTCACCCACTTACGCACTTTGCTGTCACTCATCGCATTGGGACCTAACACTTGACTTATCTGTCGATGAACTTCCACTGCTGAAACGTTCCTTGCTGTCAAAAACCGAATCACTGACCGTATTTCACAGTCGGCGGGTTGATCAATTGTTTTAAACATTCTGAACTGACACTGTATACAGCACACTGCAACAATACCAATGCAAATGGCGTCGTTTAACGAGCAAGGCATGCCGGGAGTCGGTGCGCATGCGCGTTACAATGATAACGCGACATTCGATTAGCTACGGCGATTCGGACCTTACTTTCCGAATAACCCACTTACGTGAGATTGACACATCAAATAAGTCGGCGATCTTAAGTTGATCAAATATCTTATACCTCAGAAAATTTGTTGTATAAAGACATCCTCCGTCATAAATTAAATCGATATTGTAATAATGTTATCCAAAAATATGTACAAGCTACGGGCTTGGAACATACGCTTATCTCAGTATTATTCACTCATACTCCGACATCACCATTTCCCCGACAGATGGAAGCAGGCCAGAGTGGTGACTTTCCTCAAACCAGGCAAATGACCGTCACCACCTACCAGCTATCGCCCTATTAGTCTGCTCTCCACTATCTCCAAACTTCTGGAGAGAGTGGTGAATGGAAGGGTGTTGGCACACATTTCGTCTCTCCACATACTTCGTGACGAACAGTTTGGGTTCCGGTGTGGGCACTCTACAGTTCACCAGCTCACCCGGCTCACTCTCGAAGCCACGAAGTCCATTGAATATCATTATCACACTGTCGTCGCCCTTCTAGACATAGAAAAGGCGTTCGAGAGGGTCTATCATCCTGGTCTGCTTTTCAAGCTTCATGAGTACAACTTTCCTCCCTATCTCATTCATTTCATATCGTCGTATCGGTCATCACGTACATTTCATGTCAGTCTCGACGGCGAAACGTCCACGGTCTGCCAGGTGAAAGCAGGAGTTCCCCAGGGCAGCCTATTAGGTCCGGTCCTGTTCAATCTCTACATCAATGACATGCCACGAGCTGGAGAGGCTCGCATCGGCTGTTATGCCGATGACACCGTAGTCTTTGCGTCGTCGATGAGCAGAGACCAGGCCATTAGCCACGTGCAGGCTGCCCTGGACGACATTGATCCCTGGCTAGCGAAATGGCGCATGAGGGCTAACGCAGCCAATAAGGAAGCCATGACCTCCAGCACCCGACGCAAGAACCCGCCAATGAAACTACAGTTCTGTGGCCAGGAAATAGAATACTGCAACAAGGTCAAGTACCTGGATGCAATCATGGATAGGGGGCTGATCTGGAGGCACCACATTCATACTCAGCTCGCCAAAGCCAACTCTCGGCTAAGGCAGCTGTTTCCACTCCTTAATCGCAATAGATCACTCTGCACCCGAAACGGTGTAATCATTTATCAATCACTCATTAGCCCCATCCTCACCTTCGCCGCCCTAGTCGGGGGAGGGAGGGGGGCAGCAGCTCGCTGTCACCTCCAGGAACTTCAGCGCTTCCAGAGCAGAGTCCTTCGCGTGGTAACAGATGCACCCAGGTACACACGAAATGACCAGCTTCACAAGGAGCTGAAAGTGGAGAAGATTGAACACCATGAGCACAAGCCGGCCACAGAGCTGTACAAGACTATCCTGAAGGTAGAATACCCCCTGGTTCGTGAACTGGCAAACTATGACGAAAGACTAGTGTGGAGGCGGAAACGACCGAGAGCCCTCATCCTCCCTCCAACAAACTAACAAGACTTGAATATAATTTAGATAAGTACTTGTAAATAGCTTCGACAGAGCCAAATTCGGCAGTAAGTAGGGTATTAGATTAGTATATTATTTAGATTTATTATATTATCCCGATATATATCATTTATTATATCATCTCAATCTTACTCACTTGTATCAATTTAATTTACTATATTAATTAACTATTACTATTACTATGTTATTCCGACTATTTCGTTGTTATTATGTAATATTCTTTTGATTCAGTATATTATATTATGCATATTACATTGATTTAACTTAATTTAAATACTGTATAACCATGTTTCACCATAGTCCAATTATTTAATGTGTGTGTATGTGTAAATGGATGGAAAAAAGAAAAAAAAAGGGGTGGGGGGGGAGGAAAAAAAACGTGTGAATGGTTTGCGTTATGGATACATGCACACAGGAATTTCTTATGTATTGCAGAACACAGCCCGGTCGAGTTTCTGCTGGCTCTGTGTCTGCCATATACTGCCAGGGGACTACTGAACGCTGACATCATGACATTAATTAAATTAATTCAAGTCCGGTTTACAACATTTTATACATTAGATTCCACAACACCAGATACCCATCCACATCCTAGGGAGGCCCGGAGATATGCAAACTAGTAGCATCTCGCCTGTTGCCGAGCTTCAGCTGCAGTTATAGGCCTCTGGCGCGAGATAAAATCTCCGTAAGCCTACTTAAAGGACCGCTGGCGTGGGTCACCCCCGTATGTCCGAATACCCGCCCCGCCCCCTCAAGAGCCCAATGGGCAAAGCCTTACCTCTGGCTCCTACAGGCAACTCTAACTGC
>NQII01004950.1:22486-94800 GCA_002778355.1 Clitarchus hookeri
GTAAAAGGGGGGGGGGGGAACATGCGGCAGGGCACGGCATAGGAGTAGGGGTGCGAATACTGCATTCTCCAGACCGGAAACCAAAAGCCTGGCTGCCCACGACGCCAGAAATGGCGTCTGGGGGGTTGGGTGGAGGGCCCAGTGGCTACAACACCCTTCCAACCTCGCGGTCGCGGCATAATAAAGGATCCTAAGGGTGTGAGGAGGGAGGGGAAGGGACCCCCGATGGCCAAGCACCGCATTATCACATCATCACCCATGAAATCATATACCATGTCCATTCATTTCACAAAGTTAATTAAAAACCCTGGTAAATGCAGAGGCCATAAGGCCTAAGCATATAGACCCGCGATAGTCAAAGAATATCTTTTCTGTTAGGGGAGTGGACCCCTAACAGAGTTGGCGAGGTCACGCCTCCCCTTCGTTCTCACGCACGCTCTCGCGCTACGCCATAGCAACTACACACACCAGTAGACTCGAACAAAACATTTATGTACAAGGATTTACTATCGTTACTGTTCACAGTACGTTCCGAATAGCTAATATTAAATCCAACCAAAACACAACACAATATGTTCAACACAACCTGACTTCAGATATATTTTGAGCGTATTATCTACATATTTTAACCAAATATTTAGTTATACTATATTTTATTCATATTTTATTAAAATACAACAAACACTAAAATCAAACCAATTATTAATTGCTGCCAACTTAGAATCAATAAAATCGGTATATATACACATTATTATTATTTATTTCTCGTAACTTTTCAGGCATTGCCTTCTCGACCACCTTCCAGACAACTTGCAATATTTCGGCTTAGAATCCGCATTAACAAAACCAAAACCGCAACGAAGTACTCCGGTCTTCGCGGCGGTCCTGCATTCCAAAATTTCGGATTTTTAGGAACCATTCCTCTTCTTTCCCCCCACAGGCAGGAAAGGAGAGGAAACAGTTATGGGCACCAGGTCCCCTAACGCTACCAATGGGTCCTCTAACAAAACAGACTGCTGGCTTGCCGCAGATAAACAACGTGATCGACAGCCAGGTGGGATGGGCTAGTTGTCCTCGACCTGGGCTCTAGATATGCTAAACTAATGGGGAGACAAGAGCTCTCACAAGGGCTTGTACTTCCCCCGCGCTGAGGGAGCAGCGTCCCGGTGATGCAAAATGGCGGCGTATTGTCTCAGTTCTTCATCTGATGCGACAGGTGACAGATCGTCACCTCTCTCCTAACCTTCTTAGCGATCATTTTGGTAAGATACATTGCGTTCGGCTCATCCATCACAATATGCACGTTATGATTGGTCGTGCTCGTAATCACGCATTCATATTTTCGCACCAAAGTAAAAATCTGCTGAAATTTCAAATACCTGCCTGAGCCAACGAACCATTACAGTATATATATTCTGTGATGTATGACATGGAGCCTTCGTAGCTTTAAATAAAACCTACTGCAACATATATATATTTTTATAATGGACTATTTATTTAGCTTTCTATGGCATCTGCGTGAAGTTAATTTATTGCGTAGCTCCCAAAATATTTTTACATTTTTTTCGTCTGTAGAGATCAAGATGACGTGCATATAATGGTGCGCCTGCAACTGGCGACCCGACTTAGTCTTCAGCTGTGCGATCTCTGGCTCCTGCTGGACTGCCTACGTCGTCGGCGAGGTCATTCGCTCCCCCAGCGACTGGATCTGCAAATGCGATACGTCGTTTCTACAAGAAACCCTCCGTGTTCAACCACGACGCTCAAAGGCACAAGAAGTATGGCTGCCTGAATAATGCAGATCGCATGCCATATAAGTGTGGAAATTGATGTGATAATCTGCAGACACCGGTGAAAATCTGTAAATTTACAGGTCCTTCCTATACCGAAGTGCGTCGTGCACAGTCTCCACTGTCATTTAAACCGGTGTCTCGAAAAGATACTTCATCATCACGTGAGCATCAGCCACGCCTAAGAATCATGGCAGGGTCTGGGAAGGCTAATGTTAATGGTTTTGTGGAGTCTGAAGCTGCTTCCCGACACAATTTAAAGACATATGTCGCACCAAACAAGAGTGGTTCGTCAAAAGATATTTGGACATTTTTGGCTTGCATGAAGAAAAATATCGTTTAACAACTCACTGAGGAAGTACGAGATCAGGACCCAATTAAATTAATATGTGGATCGAGTGTAATTATGCGAAACCGAATACTTCAAACAAAGGTACGGACAAAAGAGCATTCAAGACTGCGAATGTATCTGTGTACAAGGTTGGTGAAATAAAAAAGGTCGTAAAATCCTGCATAGGAAAAATATGTGAAGAGGAGGAAACATACAAACAGTGTGGATCGGGTTGAATGTTGTTAAAAGTTAACCACCTACAGCTGCGAATCAACAAGCTGGAGCCTCTGCGTGCCTCGTCTTACATCGAGCTACCAGAATCAGTCAAGAGTATAGAAGCCATCATCAACCCACAAAATACCAGCGACCACATGTATTTCAAGTGGAGCCTGCTTGCTAGATAAGTTGCATGTGCACATCCAGAACGAGTCAACCATCGCTACAAAGCCCTGGAATATAAATTTTATTTGACAGGTCTCATGTTCCCGACACCGCTGCATCAATTCAAAATCTTCGAGAAGAACTATCCTGGAGTGACAGTCGATGTGTAACTGCTCAGCAACAAGAAAAAGGTTGTGCCTGTAGAGTGGTAAAAGAAGAAATCGAAAATCATTTTCATCTGCTACTGTGGACTACTGAAGAAAATGCTCACTATACCTACATCAATAACTTTTCAAGACTGGTGCATCCCCAGGTATCAGCCCACAAGCGGAAAATGCATACATGTAAGCGATGCTTTACATTTTACTATGACCTGCCGAGAAAATCGGGACTGTCGGGCAAGCAGTGCCTGGAAAAACACGTGAAATACTGCAAGGTGAATGCCCCACCGCATGCCTTAAATGCCGCAGCCAAGGAAGGATGGAAAACCTCCAACACTGAAATTAAAGAACTACCACCACATGAATAAATTAGCGATCGTCGTCTATGTAGACTTCGAGGCCTTTCTCAAGCCAGTGCACACCTGTGAACCCGAATCCACTCACTCATACACGTGCACCTGCCAGAAGCACGAGGCGTAAAGCTATTGTATATACACTGAAGAACAAAAAAAAAACTGGTATAGGCGTGCGTATGAAAATAACAGAGGTATGGAACCAATCAGAGTAACGCGATGCGGTCGGCAGCTAGATCGGTTACTGCTGCTACAATGACAGGTTATCAATATTTAAGTAAATTTGAACGTGGTGTTATAGTCGGCGCACGAGAGGTGGGACCTAGCATCTCCGAGGTAGTGATAACTTTTGGATGTTCGCGTACGACCATTTCACGAGTGTACCGCGAATATCGGGAATCCGGTGAAATATCACATCTTTGACATCGCTGCAGCCGGAAAAAGATCGTGAACGAACTAGACAAGCAACGACTGGCGAGAATCATTAAACGTGACAGACGTGCAACCCTTTCTCAAATTGGCGCAGATTGGATTTGTGGACTACCCTGCAGGATTCATGGTGTTGAATTGCCTCCTGCATACCTTCAGACATTAGTAGAGTCCATGCCACGTCGTCTTGCGGCACTTCTGCGTGCTCGGAGGGGTCCTACACGATATTAGGCAGGTGTACCAGTTTTTTTTGGCTCTTCAGTGTATGTGCAAGTCGATAATAATGTGATTCCTGAATCGGTCACCTTGCCACTGTCTAAACAACTAGTGCGGAATGTGAGGCTGGATGCGGAGAAGCACTTCATGGAAGCAATAGTGGGTATTGGCAATGCGGTCAAAGATATTCATGCCACTTCCTAGCAAATGCTGCTGCTCACACCAACTGAAACAGCAAGCTACTAACGGACAACGAGATGCTGCTACTGCGGATCGATGTTCACAGTAGAAAATTATAAATTGCATGATCATCACTTCACAGGGCAGTACATCGGGCCTGCATGCACCAGTTGCAGTCTGCTGCGCCGAAGGCTGAAGAAACTCGTTGTTTCTTCCATAACCTGAGTTACAACGACAATTTCATCATCAGGAAGCTGCGATGCGATATGAAAAACATCTTCATTATTCCGTACACAAGCGAGAAAATGATCCCGTTTTCAAAGCATCTGGGAGGCAGATTTTCGGTGCAGTTTGTCGATACAATCAGGTTCGTGGCCCACAGTCTAGCATCCCTGGCCGAGTACCTGCCACCTTAGAAATGTAACAATACAGGGAAGTTCTTTGGGCCTAACAAACTGTCACTCGTCACATGCAAAGGCGTGTTTCCATACGATTACGTCTACAGCTGGGAGAAGTTGGAAGAGCCGTAGTTGCCCACGAAAGAAGCATTCAACAATTGGCTGACCGGCACCGACATCATTATGTTGGAGATTATGTGCATGCCAAGATGTTATGGGAAACTTTCAACTGTGCGAACCTGGGAAGGTATTCGGAATTTTACCTGACGATAAACGTGCTCATCCTGGCCGATGTATTTGAAAATTTCAGGGATTTCTGTATTACAACGTACAAGCTTGACTGATCACTACATCACCGCCCCAGGGTTCGCTTTTGATGTCATGCATCGGATATCACAGGGGTAAATCTGAATCTACTCGCGGATTCGACATGTGTATGTTTATTGAAGAAGGGATCTGTGGTGGTATGGAACAGTGCCTAAAACGACATGCGGTGGCAAACAATATCTATGCGCCGGAAAAATATGATCCAAACAAGCCAACACCATACCTGCAGTACCTGAATACCAACAACCTGTACGGTTGGGCCATGCCGATGCCATTGCCAGTGCGCAACTTCAGGTGGATAGGTACAGAAAGATATTGACGTAATGGATGTGTCCAGCGATGGTAACACCGGGTACATCCTAGAGGTCGACAGTAAAGGGGTTTGGTACATTCTGGGGCAAGAGGATGGACGTTGGGGATTGCGGTATTCGTCGCCGACATCTTGGATGATGTCACCATATGATGTCACCACCCCTATGATGTCACCATTCCTATAATGTCATAACCCCTATATCACCACCCATATGATGGCACCACCTTTATGACATCATCACCCCCTGATTATGTCATCATCTATTAATTTATAGCATTTTCCACTTCATGCTATGTCATTCCATCTTGCCTCTCGCCTGCTCCCCCTCAGCAAGCCCTAAAGGCTCAGTTGTAATTTTGTTTCGTCTGCTGTAGGCGACCATCTTGTTTAATTTGCTATAGGTAGCCATCTTGGATGTTGTCTGCTGTAGTAAGCCATCGTCTGTTGTAGGCAGCCATCTTAGATATCGTCTGCTGTAGGCAGTCATCTTGTTGCGTCTGCTAGTTCTCTCGTCGCCAGACAGAGTGGGCCAGTAGCATACTCCATCTTGGATGTCAACCACTAGAGAACGCCTCAGTCGTCTGACATCTTGGTTGTCATTTTCTGATATATAAGTCGATTAACAGCACACCAAAGGCGCACGCATGCGATTAATCGAATGCCATATTGGTTCTGGCATCTAAGTCGCTGAACGACACCCAGTAGCGCTGTGATAGTTCAGAAAATTCTCTGGAGGAGTGGGGGATCGAACAGCCAGACGTTGGGTATAACATCGTCTTGGCTATCGGAGAAGTATTGAGAGTAGTGTTTTAAAAGGCATCATTGCAGCATGCACCCATCATCATCATCATTCTTTCATTAAAATTTCTTTATAAGTATTAGTCCACTAGAGTGGACATCTCATCTCCATTCGACCACCATCTTGGCTTAAGTCAATGAACGACATGTTAGGCAGATTGATTATGATTTACTTATTATTTCATTTATTACAAGTGTTATTATCTGAGGAGGAGAAGGAGGAGGAAATGTGTTTAGGTATATATATAAGATTATCATTAGCATCTTGTGATTCAATCATTTGCTACATGTAAATAAATGTTTTGTATGTGCATACCTCACATACATCATCAAAGGCATACAAGTGTAAAATGAAAATACAATGATGGCTAGGGGTTAAAGTAATAAATGAAATTGTAGGAATTTAATGTCTTTGTTATTTATATGTAAAATTCATTGGAAGCCAATGCAGTAATAAATAAAGTATTATTTTTGTTTGAATTATTTTCTTGAAATACATATTCTCAATACTTTTAGTGTTGTTAATTAGAGCTTGTGATAGTTCCACACTCCTCTCGTTCTTACCTCCAAGGTCCATTTGGGAGAGACCCTAGAAGGATCAAATAGCAACCTTAGAAAGAAACAAGTAGCAAATATATGAATTTTTGCACAAACACACATGATGAAACGTTGCCCTCGTTCTTACTGCTCGCATTGAAACAATGCCAATAGCTCTCCAGGCATTGGGACTGGAGCCTACACAACTTTCTTGCAGCCATGTTGGAGAGCATTATATTCTTTTAAAAATCATATTTAATGTCACATAGCAAGCTCAATAATAATTCTCCAATATCCTGAGAGTATTGTGCAGGCGATCTTACAACACCGAAACATAAGAAAACAACATCGAAACTAAGGAAAAAAACACTGAAACTAAAGAAAACCACATCAAAACTGAAGAAGAACAATGCATAAACAAAATAAAACAATGCGTAAACTGAAGAAAACAAAGAAGAGAAATAAATTGATACAAAAAATATGGAGAAATTATGTAATTTAAGAATGAGAGTAACTGAAGATAAGTGGGCATATGACAAGTTCATTGCTAACCCTCATAGGTTACAGTGCAGATAGCAAACAATAGTTTCAAGTGATTCCCATCTCTCTTCTGTGATTAAAGCATCAAATTCCTGTTGGTTATATATATATATATATATATATATATATATATATATATATATTCATGATAGAGCAGCAGAGCAGCATTGGTATTGAAACATATTTACAGTTCCTCTTCTTATCCATGAGGCAGCATATGTACACCATCATCCATTATGAACCTCTTATCATCCATCCAAGTGAGTGATAATTGATTGGAACACTCAAAATGAAGTATGCAACAACGAGATCTTATATTATGCATTTTGCATCTTATAGAGGTATTTTCCTCCAAATCATTCAGGTAACTTTGAAAAGTAATCTTCTTCTTCACAACACACTTGTGCACACCTTTGGCTCTTTTTGCTTCTTTACCTCCACATTTGTACGAATAAATATTAGCTCGCAGGCCTACAAAATCACTCATCACCAACCCATTGCACTCATCCTTAAATTTTCCAACTACTTTTTTGTTGACAGGTGAGTAGCAAGGGTGAGAGGTACGATAGCAACTGGTATCAAACTCATTCAGAAATACACGATCACTGGCCAAGTCGTGATAGAAGTAATATGTTATAATTTCATGGATAAAAGAATCCATGCCCATGTATGCGATGTGAAGATTGTTGTTGCTGTACTTCTTCATGACACTGTAGTGGAATTCATACATCACTGTCTTCCAAGGTCCAGGACAGCAAAACCAACATAGATCGGTTTATCGAAAAGAACACGTTCTTTGTCCAGTTGCATCATTACGAGTGATTGACTGTAGATCCTTCTATCCTTGAATGATGGTTTCACAATCACCTTCTTGATGAGTCGCTCGTCCCATAGCAATTCCATTCTCTGTCTTTTCCGCTTATTCTCCATAAGCTTCCCAAAAGTAGAGTTATTTGACAGCTTGAAAAAATTTCGCTCGATGTCATTGCTAGCAGCTTGACATTTCATGGTATTCAAGTCTATGTAGGGACTCAACCAAGGAGTCTGAGTGGACTGCAGAACATGATGTACTTTATTCAGTTTTAGCCCATGCTCCATAGCTTGCTTCAAGTTGCGATAGTGTACAACATAGTGAGTCTTGGTTTCCAGTGATGTGAGAAGTTTCTTCCGCTTTGAGCATAGAGGACGCTGGTTGACTGGCAGAAAAGGCAAGTCCATATTATCTTCATGCAGGGAGGTAGGATATTCAACATCTACCTCTAAAATATAACCTGTATCAGAGTCATCAGCCACATTCATCAAATTTATATCAGTGTCACACCACCAGAAGTCGCATTTTGGAAGTGGGAATGGGAGTGACTTGCTTTTCCATAAAATTTGTTGGCATCGACCTACTGTAGATAGGTCGATGGCTGTGAGGAGTCGAACATTTCAGGCAGGTGCTTCTTGTTTGCTTTGTATCGCCTTTTTACACCTTGAGCCACACCTCTATGGATTGCTGCCTCGAAGAACATGTACTTATAATCAGTCAGTAGCTCTAGTTCCAACTTTGTCATCTGCAGCATCGCATTAAACGAAAATCCTGGTGCACTAACATAGTGTGCACAGTCTAGCACAACTCTCTGAAATTATTGAAAACATCACTCAGCATGGGCACATCTGTATTGAGTTTGATGTCTGAGTATTTTCCAATTATTTTATATTCAAATTTTTCCCAGATGGTCTGTTCATGAGTATTGTCTTCATCTGAGATGTTGAAGTATGTTAATCTGTTGTAAAACTTATCCTTGTATGGTAGTCGCATCTCTTCTAGTTTCGTCCAAGAATACATATAGTCATTAGGGTACACATCCTTACGAGTGATGTGACTCAGTTCTTCAGGAGTGAGCAATTTGGCAGTATTCTTGAACTTATCAGAAGGCAAGTTTTGAGCTAGACTGGCAAGACTCGCCGAAATGAAGCGAAATGTGTCCGTGAACTGCATACTGAACTTGTACCCAGATGCTTTAAGAAAGTTATCATCTTTTCTTTGCTATGAGAAATGATGAAGATGTCCTTGTTATGATAGCCCAGTTCCTTTATAATTAAATTCTCATCATAGGATAAATTGTAAAATAAGACAGTTTCTTCGGCCACCGGCGAAGCATGTTGCAGTTGTTGCAAGCCGCACCAATGTATTTGCCAGGAAAATGGTTACGGTCTCATACTTTGTGGTTGTTTGAATCGAGGGTGGTGGAGCATTAGTGACATTTAGAGGATTGGGTAAAAGAAACCTGTTTAAAAGGTGTCAGAGGAGCCAATGGTATAGATTTCTCATATATTGTCTTCACTTTTTTGTCAATATCAACAATGTCATCCTTGAAGTGCTTCTCGGCATCGATATCTCTGTAGACAATTGGTTCTGCAGGCAGGTCTGAAGACAAATGTGCAGGAATGATATCAGTATCAACACGAACATAAATACAGTAGCTGCATGCATCATGTTTTTGATATGTACATGCATTGTGGTGGTTAGACTCACGTGTATCGATAGGCTTTAATATGGCCTGAAGGTCACAATATGTTACTATCGGTACCTTATCGCCATTCTGCTAAATTCTGAACTTCAAAACAAGTTAATTCGCCATTCTTCTCGGGTTTGGACATCTCAGCTCTTACAGGTGCATGGGTAGAACAGTGCCTCTGGTGTTCTTGCAAAGCTTCTCCTGTGAGACCTGATACACGAGGTCGGTTGTCAAAGTATGTAAAGCAGCCTTAACAAATGTAAATTTTCTCTGCGTGTACCATAAGCTGTGGCTGGATGAGTCGTTAAAAGTTCTTATTACATGTAAAATACGAATTCTCTTCATCAGTGATGAGAAGAAAGTCGATGTCTGTTGTTTTCTCATTCTTGGTTATATGCTTAGGAACCATCTTCATGTTATCATCGAGAGCATATATTTAGTTGGATACCTCGGGGATTCGTCTCTCAAACACTCCAATCTGGCATAATTGCATAGGAAAGTCCAAACCTCCGAAGTCGAACTTGCCTTCCAGGGCACAGTATCGATGGTACACTCTCTTAGGTTTCGGTCATTGTACATATGCAGCCAGCACAGCCCACTTGAAGTATTAATGGTCGGTATTCTTGGGTTTTATTATCGCCTTTCTAGCCTTGATGGGAGCAGGCAGGTCAATGTAGGAAGAGGGCTTAAGTGGATCGAGATTGTTTGTTCCTAGTTGTATGTAGTTACTTTATGGATGATAAGAGTCCAGCCAAAGCCCTTGTTCGTATACTCCTCTTCCTGACAATTTTTTTGGATGCTGTCCACTATGGCTTGCTCTACATCATTGATATTATACATGGCGATGTTTTTAAGTCTTGAATGCACACACACCACTCTCATATTCATGCGGCCCAGGTTTTCCATACTCACACTTCAACACAATATTAAACTTGATGCTCCCATTCTCTTCAATCTCTTCCATTACCTAGTGGATTATATTCTGTTTTCTGTAATTGAAATATGCACAGATATCTCTACATGTAGTTGTATCATTCACTGTAACGAATGTCTTTAAGTTCTTTCGAAAAGCAGTTTCAGCCTCCACAAACCCATTATAATTAGCAGTCCCAGTAAATTTACTGGGGCGAGACAAAATTTGTGAGGTATTTTGAGACACGCTAGATGGTCCCAGGTAAGGTGCAGCAGATGGCCTTTGCTTAGATGTAGGTGCTTTAACACATAGCTTCGTCGCAGGAAGCGGAGAAGGTCCATTACATTTAGCAGCATATCTTGCAAGATTGTCTGCTCTGGTGAAATCCTTGTCGCACTTCTCACACTGGTAAGTATTGTAGTCTGGGTTGAACTTGCATGCTGCTTCGTGACGTCTTGCAGCACCAGTATGAGAAAACTGAGCATTGCAATATCTACAGTTGCTGGTTGCTCTCTGCCTGATATTACATCCACATCTCTAAGCATGTTGCTTCAGTTTATCCACATGAATAAAAGATGTCCCACACTTTTCACAAATATATTGTTCTTCCCCGTATGGATTCAGAGAACAATTCCTTTCATGCCGCAGACCATTACCACGATTGTTGAATAACTTATCGCAAAAACCACATTACATGGTTGTGGGCGCAACAGAGGTGCTTCCAGAAACCATGATGGGTCAAATCACTTAAAAACAATAACTATAAGCTAAAACCTAACCTTAACCTAAACTTTTGATGATCTAACCTAAACCACTAAACCTAACTCTTGATGTACTAACTAAACTCTTAATGCACTCATCTTAACCTAAACTCTTGGTATACTAACCTAAAACCTAAATCTTGATGTACTAACCTGACTTAACTTCTTGAAGTACTAAGTAAAACTAATAATTATGCAAAACCTAAACTCTTGAAGTAAAAACTACTGAATACAAATAAATCCCAATATACTAGCTAAATAACATGAAGTACTAAAACCCAAAATGAACTCCAGCTAACTCTCCAACTACCACTCCAGCCAACATTCCAGAAGCACTCGAAGCTAGACACATGACGAACGACGAACAGCAACTGAGGAAACTCAGTGGGGGGAGCCAAGGAGTCATGCTTTAGGCTCTGCCTCATGGACTAGGAACTGTACAAGTCCCTGCTCGGGATTCGCAGGCAGACTAACATCATTCCTTTTTCCTGGGAAATTATTTCTGTTAACATGTAATGTAATCACTCAAGGAGACAAGTCATGTTGCAGGCTGGTTGACATACCTATTTCTGGGAAAACTTCAGACGACATTCGCAGCTAGTGACGCACATGATTCATCATTTTTGTCATCCAGTCGCCTCTGACGATATATGAATATCACCCACCTACAAGTTGAAGGAATGCAAACTCGCGCCAGAAGCCCCTAGAGCCTGTTGCGACAGAGTATGACTCACGACTGCCAGTCTGCATCACTCACACTTAATGGGTTGTTTGTGTTCAGCCACATCCATTAAGTATATATCACCAATGCTGCTCGCTAACCTATTCTTGTGGTTACAGCAATCGTCATACTGTAGACAATTCCATCATGTTTGAACAGGAAAAGATTTGACTCGCACACAATTTATTCTTCCAAGCAAGGTTCATAGTATTGAAAACTTTAAACTAAGCCATTCGAAATGCATATGCTTGCAATAATTTTTTATTTAATTTCTTCGGTATATTTTGTTAGTAGAAAGATGAGTGTTCCAAAATATAACTTTATTCATTTGCAATTATAGTATAATTTGAGCTGTTTTTATCGTCATAATTAAATGTATACTTCATAATTCTTTTAACTCTTTCGCTGCGGGATTTTTTTTCATTTTTTTACCCAAAAAGTGTAAAAAAAATGTAAATTTTTTTAAATTTAATTTATTATTATTAACTTATTTCTAACACATAAACTATATATAAAGTATATACAGGCTATTACATGTGCAGATGTGTGTGTGCAGGTTATTACGTGTGCAGACTTTCATGTAGATTTATTGATATGGTACTCCTCAAAGCAAGGCACAGGACAGAGTGGAGGATGATTGGGGCAATTCTTGCACATGTAGATGGTTTGCTTCCGTTTACAGTTTCCTCTTCCTTTTTGATTGCATTGGTTAGGCATTATGGAGCAAACAATACAATTTGGCTTGTGGTTTTTGTCACTTTGTAGTCCAATAAAATGGCGTTCATTCAGTCTGGTAAGTGGGACAACATCAGCACAAATACGGCCTTTCTTTTTTGGTGCTGGTCGAGAATATTCTTCCAGAAGTCCCTCAATGACGCAGTTCCTGTATTGTATTGCAGACATTTTAGTATCTCGTGACATATTGAAGGCAATTTTCCCATTCACGAGTGCTGCTTCAACCATGAAATGCCACAATACATGATACCACTTCCTGTTTTTGTGATAGTAACAGTATGATGATGACAGTTGGTCAAAACGATCTACACCATTCATGTTCCGATTATACTCCAATAACATTTTTGGTTTAGAAACAATTCTGTACCCATTTTCAGTTTATTTAGCTCTTGTTTTTACTTCCGTCAACTCATTGCTATGCACAGTTGACAACAGCGTAACTCGTCCAGTATCTTGCCATGAGCACACAATCATTCCCTCTGCTTTGTTCAGCCAAAATTTTGGCTTGTCACCTTTCTTCATTTTGCAAACTACTGGTTTACACTCAGTTGGCCTGCAATGCCTGTTTGTTCGAGCTGTCCCGCAAGCTCATATGTCAATTTCTCTGAGGAACTGGAACAGTGACGGGCTGGAAAAGAAATTGTCACAATAGAGAATTCGCTGTGTGTGTTCAAACCCCAAAAGAAGTTTTCGAACCACTCGTTCACCTAACCCCAGGCTGCGATCAACATTTGCTTGTAGCACGCCTTTTCCGACATAAACGTCGAACCTCAACAAGAAACCTGTTTCACTGTCACACAGTGACCATAGCTTCACACCCCACTTTGTAGAAGGTTTTGATGGCATGTATTGTTTGAACCATAGACGTCCTTTGAAGCGAAGCATGGTTTCATCAATAGATAAACTTTGATCTGGTTCAAATTCAAGCAAGTAAGTGTCTTTCACTATGTCTATGATTGGGCGAATTTTGAAGAGAGGGTCATAATCCTGATGCGCTTTTGGAAATTGCTTTTTGTTGTCAGCCAAGTGCAGAAATGACCTGAGAATCTGGTATCTGTCACGAGACATAATGTTTGAATAATTTGGGGTATCATTTATCCAGGATGTTTCACAGAAATACTGTTCTATTGATGTTTTGCGACACAAACCCATACCAATTTCTACAGCTGTCATTGCCTGTATTTCCTCAGGAGTACACTCATTCCACTGATGGTACCTTGAACGAGGTGATACTTTTTCTGTTGTCATATTTTCATAAAACTGGGATGCATATACATTTGTTTGGTCTGCTACTGTAGCAAAAGTAGACCTGGGAAAAAATTTGTAAAAACAGTCTACTGCTGTGTCATTTGAGGTTATGTTTTTTAGTAACGAATGTAAAGGAGATTTGTTACACCAGTCAAGCAAAATATTTATATTTTCACTGTCCGTGTTCAACCAGTCATTACTATTTACACATACAGTTTCAGTTTTCTTCCCTTTCAAAAACTGTTGCGCAGGATCATCACTCACTGTGTCACTGTCACTATCACTCACATTTTCTGACTCCACACTATAAGTTATTTCATTGTCTGTATTGCGAAAACCAACTTCGTTTTCAGATTCACTTACTTCCAAATCTGAATCTGAATAAGCAAACAAAATATCATAACATTCTTTTTGCGACAATCCTTTCCTACTACACGATGCCATTGTTGGCGAGAATAACACCAAAGATAATACACTCACAGTATGTAAATACTGTGCCATTTATAGTCAAAGATAGTTTCAGAACATTGAGGTATAAATTTTATAGATAGCAGCACTTATTAGAATACAGTTGCATGCCGAACGCACATCACAACTTAGGAATCCACCCAATTCGACTAAAGTCGCATGCCGCAAGTAAGCGATAATTCTCTGCATTCGACAATAGTCGAACATCGCAGTCAAAGAGTTAAATATGTGTAAGTTGTAGGAATATGTTAGTTTTAGTCAATTACTTTTCCATACACAGATGTATATGATTTTATAGTTTTCAGTTTAATAAATACTATAGGTATATTTAAATTTTGTACCATTTTCTTCAGCAGTAGAAATGTTTGCATTCAAAAACATTTGTAAGATACTCACATTTTCATGTCAATTATTTTTTCATTTACCATTTAATTTCAAATAAAGATTTTTTTCTCAGTTGAATGTTAACAGTAGAAATCGCTTAACATTTATTTTCAATTTTTAGTCAGTTGACTTTTTAATACAACTTTATTTGATAGTAACCAACCCGTAGTCTGCGCCAGAGAGGTAACTCGCGCCCTACGAACCATTCTGTATAGCACAGGGAGCGAGTAGCGTCAATTTCATTTTCACATACATGATTTATTCAGCATAAATATTTACAAAACAGCCATTACTCACACAAACCAGCACTATTTCTTTTTTTTGCAGTGATTCGAATACATATTTCATTATTGTTCAAATAGGTATTATACAATCAGTAAATTCTGGAGAGATTGTCGATGCTGGTGTTGGAAATATAGTTTGTGCCACATCATCCATCATGATAGGTTGAGATGAATGTCTTCGATGTCTACACTTAGTACTACCTGCATCAGCCGATGCCTTGCGTTTTCTGCAGCAACTAGGCTCTCTAACTGCTGTAACGAGCATAGAAGTGACATCCTTTAGGGCATTGGCTTCTTTTGTAGCAGCTTCTGGAACTAATGTGGTGGCTACCTGGATGATGCCTTCGGTTGTATCTTCTTTCGGCACAGCAGTCATTAGGATCGTGTAGCAGTCTGGCAAATGCAGAGACAGGATTCTAATAGAATGTGCTACAACTTCCTCCAGTTATCACGGTAATTGAGTATCTTGACACAAGTAGAACACTGAGCCTTGGCCATAAGTAATTCAGCCAATAATCTTTTGGCCTCGCAAATACGTTACTGGTTCATGGCAAACAGAGTATAAAAATGTCCATCACATTCTTCTGTGCAAATGCGTAATTGTCCACCATTCCAGTACGAGGACATAACCCTATTCAATCCGGGCTTCGCACTTGCATAGTGGTTTGCTGGATGAAATGCTGCCATCGTAGTTAGTCTGTGATCCGCAACACACTAAATATTCATAGGTCTGGTAAGTCTCATTAAGTATGCTATGATGTCGGCAGGTCATGACAGGAAACAATGACATCATCGGAAGAACTCAACCAGTACAGACAAGATCCTGGAGATGACGTCACAGCAGGTCTCCAGACACTTAAACGTTCTTCTACAAATTATTTCGCCTTCTAAGGTTACTCTTTCTGTTTCTGATTACACAGTCTAGACTTCGATGTCCATGATGGCAATCCATTTACACAGCAGAATTTGGGTGAACAGGGAAAGGTCCACACATGCTCAGTGAAGAGTAGTCCACATTCGTGAAGAATAGTCTTGTGTTCGACGATGTTGCACTCTTCATTCCACCGAAATATATCACCAGAGTCCATATCTTGTAATTGGAAGTCTATTATGTTTTCAACTTATCATGTCTTGGAATTCAGCACATATGACGATGTCTCCAGTTACCGGTAGCTCGCTGTTTCGGTGGAGATTAAAAACTGCACATCTTTCTATATCATGACATGGAAATGTTTGAGTATGGAAACTACAGTAAAAGTCATAATAGCCCCAAATATTACTCATGCCATCACACACTTGAACTTGCTCGAACTCATTTATAGGTTTGAAAACTACTCTTGTGTAACCGACGAAATATCGTTCGTACTTGTCCACTTTATCTGGGTGGAATGGTACATGCTCATGCTTGTTGAACATGCTGCCACGAATGAGATGCTTGGCGACTGCGTTCAGTTCAGCGTGAAGTTGCTAAATATACTTCACAAGTCAGAGGTGAGCATGTCGTCTTCCACGTCGTGTGGCAGTGTGTTTATTACTGTCATAGTACTCTGTCAATCTTGTAATATTGTCACTTCCAGTCTGCGTAGCTCAAAGCTGATACTCTGATCAAACCATTTCTGGAGCAGCTGTTCTTCGTTTGCTTGAGAGATTAGCGAATTCTTAGATGTAGGTGTTGCACTCCTAGTGGACATACTGTCTGGACGCAAATGGTATACGGAGCAAGTGATGAAACTGCACTTTATCGGAAATAATGACAAGCACTCTTCGTCATTACATAATATCCAGTACTCAATACCATTACATGATTCAACTTGCTCGAACAAGCCAGGTGGTTTAAAATGTGCTTTGTGGTAGCCAATAGTCACATATTCATATTTGGAAATGTCCATTGAATTGAAAGCTACATACATGATGCAGCACTGATAAGGAGTATGTATCTTCGTTTTGGTTGTACAGCAATTAACAGTTTTAGTCCTTATCAGTTTATAAACACTAAAACCACTCTCTTTAAACAGACTTACCCATTACACCTAATGAAAATTCAATACCATGAAAAGTTTTGCTATTTGATATTGGCTTCATCTCACTGTATGTCACGTACGCAGATGCAGAATCATTATGTTTCTTCAGGTCCTCTTCCTTAATGAGTTGCATATACCTTTTTTGAAGATGAATTCTGAACTCGCCATCCAACACACAGGTGATACTCTTCCCGTAAGTTGTATTGACCTGCTGGAAATCCGTTGCTCTGTCCTTTTTGCCTATTTCCATTTCACTGAGTTTCCGAAACTGTACACCACGGTTAGATTTTTCGAAAAGTGTAAGTACAACGATGGTACTAGATGTTCAAGCACCAGTGAGAGAATGAAGACCAGCAGACAATAACGTTCTGCCATGGTACTCTTTCCTTTCCTCTGTTATACTCACACAGCATTGACGTCACCACATGCCAAGGCTCCACGCTCCTATCAGCATAGCATTCTCGCGTGGGCAAGTCAAGACTTGTTAAGACTTGCAGAGATCTGAGTTACAGCTGTGGCCTGTATACATAATCTTTAGTTTTTCCAGAGACAGGGTAATAAATGGTTTGCAAGTCGATAATTTTTATATTTTCATTGCAGTAAATGCTTAATCACCTCTTCTGCTCAAGACCGGCAACAAAGACTACGCCATCATCATCCATCACCTCGGTAAGTACATTGTTTATTTTCTCACTAGCTGCACCTGTGGCTCCGCTCGTGTGGATTACAGAATTATTGTTTAGGTTTTTTTTATTTTAATAAAGTTTAATTTTACTCAGTGTTAATTGTCTATAGGCTATACATATTATAAAACTCAACGTCTCGGTGAATTAAATGGTAAAAACACTTATTAGTGTTTCTCTGTTATAGATAGATATATGCTACCGCTGAGTTTTTTTAGGTCTTCTTATTCTACACAATTCTTTGCTACATGATATTTGTCCATCTTTAACGGTTTAGACAGCGTATTGCAAGAGAGCGCGCTGGCGGCAAACGTTTTTCCTACTTGATTCACTATTATCGTTTGTAAATTTTATAAAATATTTTCTCGCGATAAAAAGTAGCCAGTATCACCTTTCAGCCTTCCAACTATTTCCGTGCAAGAAATTACGTCGATCTGTTGCTTGGTTGCGACATTGCATTGTTATTCCGTTTGTGTACTTTTTAATTTTATAATAAGAATTTCCCCGAGGGAATGAGATATTTTCTCAGGATAAAAAGTAGCATATGTCACTTCCCGGCCCTCCAACTATCTCTGTGCAAAAAATCACGTCGATCCGTTGCTCCGTTGCGACATGAAAGAAGGACAAACAAACAAACACACTTTCGCATTTATAATATTCGTTAGGACCAGTGGCGGATTTACACATTTGCCGCCAGTAGGCTATTCAAATTTTGCCGCCCCTACCGACCTCTACAATTGGATACCCTAGTTCACAATCATATTAATTACAATTTTTTTGTCAATGAAATTGTATCTTTATGATTTGTACACTATCGTCCTAATTACACCACCTTTCCCCCGTAATTAGTATGATTGTGAACTAGGGGATCGATGTGTCAGTTTCTAGATTATTTTTACAACCCAACGATTTAGTTAAGATTGCACAAGAAATAGTTTTTGGGTATATTTCTGAGCTAATAAAAGCTCAATCATGTACTACTAATAAGGCGGGGTAAGGTATGCCTCAATACTACTTACACAATAATGTACATTCGGTAAACGTAATTAAATAATTTTTATTGCGCTTACTTACAGTTTAAAAACAATATATTCAATTATCTGGTAACAATCCGGCTGATGATGTCGATGAAATTCAATTAATTAAGTTATGAAAGTTTTACAATACCTTTTTGCGCGATTTTCTATTGGCAAAATCATCAATTATATCGTCGTATGAAATCTTGTTCATTAGTTCTGACTCTATGCACAAAAGAGCTAAGGCGTTTAGCTTTTCTTGGCTTAAGGTAGATCTTAGATAATTTTTCACCCGTTTTAAGCAAGAAAAGCTTCTCTCACCCGAACAATTTGTCGCTGGTGTACATAGAGCCATGCGAACTGCTATATCCAAGTTTGGATAAACGTTTTGCAAATTCTGTTTTCGCAGGAACGAAGATAGACTTTTCAATGATCCAGAATCTGGTTTTACCAAAATTCTTTCAGAAGAAAGGTGGCATTGAAAATGTATGCATTCTTGAACTAAGTCAGTCTCTAAATCATTAGGATACATTTCTTCCAAGAAAAGGGCTTTTTCCGTAAGGGTTGATGATGACAATTCACTCATTTTGGTCAGAAATGAAAACTTTTCATTGAACCTGTTGTAGGCCTCCTGCCGTTTTTCTAATTCGGATACGAGTCTATCAATGAGGACGAGAAATGTGTTAACCCTGAAAGTATCACTCGCAGTCATTCTCATTTCTTCATCGGGTGTTTCATCATAATTTTTTTTCCTTTTCGGTTGTCTTTTTCCCATGTCTTTTGTATACTGCTTCGACACGCTTAATTCCATCGCCTTTTGTTCGAAATACTTAAAATTTTCTCGTTCAGCTACGAAAAACTTGCAAAGAGATTCGTAAAGATCGGCAACAGTGATCAAATCTACGGTAGAAGCCTGAATTTGAACATTCACTTTGTTTATTCTTTCCAAAAAAACATTCCACACAACAACCATTACCGCCGTTTCCAGTTTTTCTAAATTCAAAAGTATTCCCGTCGCTTCGTTTCGCGTTACAGGCTTTTCGGTACAATCATCCTTGATTGATTCCAAAGTTTTAAGGACTTCGTGCCAACAATCTCTCAAACTTCTACATGCGTCCTCTCTAGCTGACCAACGTGTCAGATTTACTCTCTTTAGCGTTTTCCCTTTCCCGATTTCAGTCATTAATTTTTGCCAGCGCTGTGTCGAACTTACAAAAAAAACGTAGATTTCTTGAAGCAACATGAAGAAGCGACAAGCTTCTGTGCAAGATTCAGCAGCCGCAGTTGCCACTAAATTTAAAGAGTGGGCAGAGCAAGGAACGAAAAAAGCAAAAGGTGCTTGGCTTTGAATTTGAGCCTGTAAGCCATTGTACACACCAGACATGTTCGCGGCATTATCATATGATTGTCCACGACAGTCTTCAATATTTATGCCCAGTGTTTTGAGTTCCGAAATAATGGCAGAAAACATTTCTTCAGCTTTATGTCCCACTGAGGGCAAAAACTTGAGAAATCTTTCACACGGTTCGCCTGTTTCCAAAACGTATCTAATGACGAGGGTAAGTTGGTCCACATGTGCTATATCTGGTGTTGAATCGATGATTAAGGAAAAATATTTCGCCCTTCTTATCTCGTCTCCAATGTGTTTTAAGACTTTATGACCCATCAAGAGAATAAACTCATCGCAAACGGTCTTTGATAAGTAACTGGTACTTCCAGATCCTTGATTCCCAAATCGT
The DNA here is from genome assembly GCA_002778355.1 of Clitarchus hookeri. NCBI lineage: Eukaryota > Metazoa > Arthropoda > Insecta > Phasmatodea > Phasmatidae > Clitarchus > Clitarchus hookeri. The sequence continues at coordinate 42,718 of NQII01004950.1, forward strand.
TCAATATGACTGGCTAAAAAAGGATCGAATTCAGCTAACAGTTCCAAAATCATACAATAATTTCCGTTATGCGGATCACCGAACTTTTCATTTTTTCCTCTGAAAGCGAGGCCTCTTGAACACAGTCGCTTCACTACGGCAACAACCCTCTTCAGAACGTTTCTCCAATAAGTAATTTCTTCATCAATCTGGACATGCAGTAAATTATCGAGTCGGCCATCAATCTCACTTCTAACTTTCAAACTAAGGATACTAGATTTATGACGCGCAGAGTTTTCATGCTGAGCTACTCGGTGTTCTGCATTTTTCCAGTCATTAAATCCTTCGTTCTCAAACTGAGTCTTATTCTCCAATGGACCGAATGCCAAACAGGGCCCGCAATATACAGATCTTTTACTTTCAGAATAAACCAGCCAATTTCGGTCATTCACTTCATTATTTTTCATTTTTCTTTGGAAGATACTCACTGGCAAGAAACGACGCTGATCAGCATATATTTTTTCACTTTTAGAGAAGTCACAAGACTTGTTTTGATCGAAGCCGTACCTTGCGATAATCTCCCTTAAGGTATCGTTGATTTCCCATAAAGCTGGATCTTTGTTTAGATTTACTGTTGTTTGCACTTGGTCATTACTTAACGTCTGATTCTGATACGCATCTTCAATTGTTATACTTATTGATGATTCCTCTACCGCCTCTACGTCAAAAACATAAATATCCGTTTTTTCAAAAGTAGATGGTTCAACAGATGACTGTTGTTGTTGGGCCGCAGAGTTCAAATCCGTTTCATCTTTTCCAGATTGTATTGTGTCAGTGCATGTTGTTGAAGTTCCTGGTCTTTCAACACTACTTCCACTTCCACTTTTAAAAAAACTGTCAATTTTTATCGTTTTACGGATAATCTGTTCTTGTTCTTCTTTTTTTAATTTTGGCCTTCTTTTTATACTCAGCTCCACTAAGTCGCTTTCTCCCATCACTCATTCTAACAATTTCTTGGATTCCAAGAACTGAAATAAAAAAGATTACATTGGGAGTTTTATTTCTCGTACATCCTTTGTTCAGACTTCAGACATTGAATAATTACCTAACATAAGTACAAGAAATTTATTTAAGTATGATATAACAAAAAAATCGAAATTTCTTTGCATAGCTTCCGAAACAGCTATTTATCAAGTTAAATTACGTCTTACTGATTCGTTACGGATGATTTATTGTAATATATTATGATTACTTACCTACTATAAGTTTCTACGCACCGGTGATATTATGCTATGAAATTATTCATACAATCCACGAAACACTTTGAAAAATTACAGCACACAACCAGAAAAAGTAAATACGGGACGGGACTTGCCCGTTTGTATCGCCGGCCGCCGCTCTATATCTATCTCTCTGGAACTCAATGCCACCACGCGGCGTATGCCTACAACAGCACGACCCCGCTTCGGCTCCCGCGGCGGCCGCGCCGCGCTGCGCTCGTGCAGTCAATTCGGCCAGACACACTTAGCGAACGGTCATGTCACTCGTTCCCGCGCCGCAACCAAACGCGACTACGCAAATTGTAGAAAAAAATTATCAAAATTTGGCTCCAAATTTGCCGCCTCTAAAATCTGCCGCCCTAGGCTCCAGCCTACTCAGCCTGCTGGTAAATCCGCCACTGGTTAGGATATTCCAAATCTCCATCTTCCCAGTGCAGTCCATGGAAATAATTAGTAAGCGATTTATTCGTATTCTTGCTTTTGTAGTCTAGCATTTTATGCAAAAATGGAGGTAGAAAATTGCATGACTTTGTGCTGACATCAAAGTAAGCAATTCAGATTTCCTTCATCATGAATCCCATCGGATATGTGAAACCCTGCACGTTAGCGAACATGATGGGGGTTAGTAGACAACTGAGCTGTTATGTAAGTCTTTTAACCACTTTATTTCTCGCATTGTACATTTCCAAGATGGCAGAAGACAGATGCGCACTCTAGCAGGAAACATCTTGCAGCAGATGACAATCCAAGATGGCTGCCTACAACAGACGATGGCTACCTACAGCAAAGACATCAAAGATGGCTGACTACAGCAAATTAAACCAAAAGGTTGCCTTCAACAGACAAAACAATATGACAGCTAAGCATAGGGGCTTGCTGAAGGGGAGCAGGTGAGAGAGACAAGGTGGAATGACAGAGCATGAATTAGCAAAATGGAATTACAGAGAATGAAGTATAACATCAGAGAGGTGACACCATAGGGGTGATGACATAATAGGGGTGATAACATCATAGGGACAGTCATGATTTCATATTGTGACATCATCCAAGATAGCTGCGACGAATCCCCCAATACCCAACCTCTTGTCCTAGAACCTACCAAAACACCCTGCTGTCGATGTCGAGTACCCAGCAGCCCAAATGAATACCACAAACCTACCATTCCTACCTGTCAACCAGCGTCCCCCAGGCTCCATGTATCCGTAAATAATGATGACTCTTGAAGACAAAAAACATCATCCACTACCACAACCTGAAACAGGCACTATGTCACAGATTCAGACTAGTAAAAATTCACAGTGTACTTTAATTCGAGCAAGAAGCATGGCTGAAGCCTTACATCGAGCTGAACTGCGAAGCGACAGGTGGCCACCAACAACTTCGAGAAGGAATTCTTTAAATTAGCTAATAATGCAATGTTTGGAAAATTGATGGGAAACAAATGAAAACTACAAAAAAAATGGAACTAGTGTGCAGCAAAATAACCAAGCCTACTCGTTTTGAGGTCGTCAATGTTTGCCGGCAATGGTGGACGAAACACTTGATCCTTTATGTATCCCCATATAAAAAAATCGCACGGGGTAAGATCCGGGCTTCTTGGGGGACAGTGATGAAGAGCCTGGTCACCAGCTGCTCCTCGACCAATCCAGCATTGCGGCACCGTCTCGTTCAGGTATCCGTGAACATCTAGATGTCAATGGGGTGGCGCACCATAAAGGAAACATCAGACCATCCCCTTCACATTGACGTATCGAATGCGAGCTCGCTAGCTCCTCACCACCTCAAAACGAGAGTTACGAACGCCATCCAAACCGTAACACCGGGCATTCTGACAAGAGCATGGAACGAGTTTGATTATCGCGTGATGGTCACATTGAATGTGTGGTAAATAAACTTCACGGTTCCATGGTTAATTTGATTGGTCAATCAAGGTTGTAGGTTCTTTGGTGATGATATCATAGACCTTCAAAGTTGGGGTATTCTTTTACACTCACTCTGTATAATACAACAGAATCCACTGACTATAACAAAAGAGAAACCCATAAAACATAACAGAAANTTTTACACTCACTCTGTATAATACAACAGAATCCACTGACTATAACAAAAGAGAAACCCATAAAACATAACAGAAACCAATGGAAATCGCTAGAACACAACAAAACCCAACAGACTAGAATGTAATAGAAACCACCATAACACAATAAAAACCAATGGTTACAATAAAAACATCAAACAGCAATCCAACAGAACCCAATGGAAAGAGGCCAAATTCCGCATTTAATACAACAGAAGTTACAACAAGAACCAACAACTTAGACATAGAAACCAACAAAAATTTAATGTTGTGCTTTCTGTTGGATTATGTTGTCAATTTTTGATAGGGTAGCGAAAGTTGTGCGGTTTTCAAACACACCTTACTCTATATGAATCTTATTCAGCCTCCGGAATCGTGAACATGGTGGGGACTCTCCAGTTAGGCTTTAATCAGAATGTGGCTGGTTAAATCTTTATAAAATAATATTTTAGTATGGTTGTATAGCTTCCCCCCACCCTTCCCCCCCATCTCTAGTTCATANCTTCCCCCCCATCGCTAGTTCATATTCAATCATAATTATATTGAAATAATATTGTACAACCTTACTGTTAATTAAACCTCTTTTATATAGTGTTCATCACATAACTCTTATCAATAACCTATTATGGCCCTATCCCCCCATTAAGGAAAATTGCCAACAAAATATCAAAAACATAACAGGGAACTGTTCAATATTTGTATGTTTTAGTGCTTGTTGTGTATACTGCAGATGTGTGGGTATTTTTGTAGGTATTTTCTTTTCGATCTTGAACTATATTCTTGTATATTCTGCAAAATTTGTCCACAGTGTGGTGTCCCTCCTCCTTGAAGCTAGCACACCACAGGGCAGGTCATCTGTGAGTTTTCAGGCAGTGTACTTATGCGGGCCCACACAGTTTACGCACACTGAGCGCATGTTGCAATGTTTTCACGTGAATACATCTTTAAATTTGCAACCATAGTGGGCAATTCAGAAAATCTAATGATAACAAAATCGGGGGATAGAGTTTGGCATTGCAACTTCGATTCTATTGCATACATCTAAAACTCAATTACACCACTCGATTGCCAAAGGATAAAATAAATTATTACATTGAGTGAGGACTGCGAAGTGTCGCGGGCGGTGGGGTTTGGGGCTCAGCCATTTTGAGTTCGTTTCACCGTATCTTATAAAATCGGTGTAGTATAACTTTCGACGCAGAGTAGCTACGGCGATCGTTTAAGTTTTAATCGACAGCTCTCGCCAATATAAATAAATTGAGTGTATAAAACATTTGTGTGGTGTGGTTATGGGGAAATTGTACCAGTTTAAAGTAAAAAAAAAATTGAAAACTTAACACAAAAATTGTATATAGTTTGAAAGAGCATCACAAGAGCAATCCAGTGATACCCATGAAACCCCATATGATCTAGTGAAGCGGTGCTAGGAACATAAAATATCTGTTAACTTAGACATTTTCACGCAAAACAAAAGGCCATGTCCCCGACCCAGCCACACCCCATGTTTTTCTGTGTTCCCCCACTGATTGTAGTTGCAGCAGTTGGGCACATCTTCGGGCCGTGGTTTGTATGGCTCTATGGGAATGGCGGTCCAATAGAGCCTCTTAATGCTGTGGAAGTTATTTTGTTATGCTGGATAGTTACTGACCATATGCCTGTCGACACATAGCTGGGATCCTCAGGTGTGTGGTGGTGGAATTTGCGCTTACAATTGAGGAGCCCCAGTATATTGAACCCACACCTGGTGATGTCCTCATGGAGAAGGTCATCATCAACCACCCCTCGGGGCAGGCTTATGATGACAAACCTTTTGAGACTTCTCATCAGGGTGGGTGTGTGTGTAATGGGTGGTGTTTGCGAGCAGGCGCCGGGCCTTCTTGTAGTCTCGACGGGTGTTAAATGTAAGTTTTAATTCTCGCCTCCGAGTGAGTGTGTTGTGGAAATTTATTCCACTATTGCAGAGCAGCAGGGCCAAATTTTTTAACTATCCGCTGTCTGGAATTATAATAGGCATAGCCCCTGTCAGTTTGTGGTGGTAGTTTTGGTGAGAGGAGTCGCAAAACTCTTCGCTTTCCTTTGCGAACTCCTCTGCCAGGATTTCAAACCTGTTTTGTTTAGAGGATCTCCTTCCCTTCCGCTGTCAATTCAATTTTACTCTTGGAAATGTGGTTCTTCGTGGGGCAGATAAACCCCTCCTCGTCAGGGCCTCTCGGAGGAGGAGTGCACCACCCTGTGTCAGAGTTTGTTTGTGAGTGCGTGGACGAAACACTGGACAGCCTTCTTCCGCCACCATCGGCCGAACCACTGGTGAAGTTCACAAACTCATCCGAGATTTCGCCCTCGTCTAACTGGGACTGGTTGGCCCCACCTGCACTCTTGTGGGGGCTGGTGTGGCCCTCCAATCGCCGGTTTTAAGGTATGTTTGTTCGTATTGTAGCAACCATCGAGCATGTGTCAACGGCACTTCTCTATGGGCTGTGATTATTTTCAAGTGTTTGTGCCTGTGCATGGTTGTGCTCCTGTGGTGTTGATGGTGATGTTGCCATTGTATTAATGTCACTACCTTGTTCGGTCTTTGGTCCGCACGTATTCACGTCTTGAAAAATACTTTGACTGGTTGCTGTTGTGTGTCGCTGCCGAGTCGCTACCGACTCGACTATACCACCCAAGACCCCGGTGGCTGACCTGTTCTCTTGAGGAGAAAACAGGATAGGCCTTTGGGAGGATGTCCTTCCAGTACCAAAGCATGGTGCGCACTGGTCCGTGGAAGCTTCCTCCCGAGCTTGTAAAGAAAATTTTATTGTGGCACACAGAATTTCTTAATTGAAAGGGTGCAATTTTCGATTGAAAGTTTCCTACGGTGTTCAAAGTTCAGCCAATCAGAGAGAGGGTGGTAGAGATATGTTTTATTGAGAACTGACGATTGAACTTTATACACGAATAAATAGTAAATAAAAAACCACGAAAATATTTAGTGATGTTAAAACAGTATTGTGTGAAAATTATGGTAAACATTTGTGTTTATTTAATACAAAAGTTGCAGCTATAACAACAAAACGAGTAGGCTCTGTGCATAAATTCATAATGCAGTCGTGAGTGATGATTGCTCCTGAACCACTGTTGTAGAAATAAAATAATTTAAAATACCCTCGTCTTTACTTGTGCGGTAACAAATATCGTTGTATAGATTATCCCGAAGAACCCTCCATAATTGCTTGCATGCAGACTCGGGTAGAAGATCTAGTGGAAGCTTCCGACCGAACTTGTACAGAATACTTTATCATGGCATACAGGCTTAAGAAGTTTGCTAACCATGAAGTTGCATTTCGTAAAGATATATCTTATTAGTTATGAGTATTTGAGTTGATATGGATAACATTATTTAGTATAGATTGATGCTAAAAAGTGGCTGAAAAGTACTTCTTGAAAAAATAAATTAAAGTTACGAGNTAACATTATTTAGTATAGATTGATGCTAAAAAGTGGCTGAAAAGTACTTCTTGAAAAAATAAATTAAAGTTACGAGATTTGTCGATTAGACTGACGATATTCTAGCTGCATAAACATTTCAAAGCATTTTCTTACATAAACAGTGTTCTAACCTCAAATCATATCCATGTTGTGTTAATAGTGTTTTCGAAAACTGAGAGGCCTATCCGCATCTTGCATGTGCACTCTATTCCATTTTCCTAATATCTTTCTATCTCTCTGACACAGTACTNTATCCCGAAGAACCCTCCATAATTGCTTGCATGCAGACTCGGGTAGAAGATCTAGTGGAAGCTTCCGACCGAACTTGTACAGAATACTTTATCATGGCATACAGGCTTAAGAAGTTTGCTAACCATGAAGTTGCATTTCGTAAAGATATATCTTATTAGTTATGAGTATTTGAGTTGATATGGATAACATTATTTAGTATAGATTGATGCTAAAAAGTGGCTGAAAAGTACTTCTTGAAAAAATAAATTAAAGTTACGATATTTGTCGATTAGACTGACGATATTCTAGCTGCATAAACATTTCAAAGCACTTTCTTACATAAACAGTGTTCTAACCTCAAATCATATCCATGTTGTGTTAATAGTGTTTTCGAAAACTGAGAGGCCTATCCGCATCTTGCATGTGCACTCTATTCCATTTTCCTAATATCTTTCTATCTCTCTGACACAGTACTGGAACTGGCAGCAAAGTTTATGTAAACCTTTGAAACTGGGAACAATTCAATTATTCCCCTAGTTTATTTATTCAGATTGTTCCAAACTTGGGCATCCACACTTAAAGATTTCAAAACTTAAATTTATTTATTAAACGGTTTAAAATTAAATGAGCGTTCAACGCTGACTCCTTATGTACTGTAAATAGTAACATGCATTCAAGCACGCCCGTGTATCTAAGTAATGGTCTAAAAATTAAATAAAAATTACGGTAATTTATTTATTTCTGTGGTATTTACATGGGTACTTAATTTTTAATGGTATTGAAAGACGCATGGCAGCACTGGTTTTTTGGTTATGTTATTATGTTTTGAATACGAAAGAGGGCAGATTTTTTTAAAGGTTTTTGCACGATGCTTATGAACTTTTGCAATTCAGTTTTGAAGCCTAAAGTTAAAAGTAGTTGTTTATGTAACGAGGAATACGATGTTACTAATCTGATTTCCAGTAACTATTGCGAGTACTCGAGAGGTTTCCTGGCGTACGTCGTGGTGAAGCCACCAGTGTTTGTGGAATTCGAGTTCGCGTGTCCCATCAATGTGAGTCACGTGATCATCTGGCCGGAAGTGGGCGGTCAGAAGTCGACCGGACTAGAGTTGTTCTCGAAGCACGAGAGCAGTGGCACGGCTGCTAAGATCGGCTGGGCGCTGCTGTGTGAAGGACAGCGCGGGGTGATGTTCCACCAGCGCGACGGCGAGCCGGGGCAAGTCCCCGCGGGCTTCGTGCGCACTCTGCTGAGCGAGAGGGCGGCGCCCCTGCGGAACGTGAGGAACGTCGTGGTGCGCATATTCAAGACGCGTAGCTCTGTGCCGGCGTTGGGGCGTGTCGAGGTGTGGGGCGAGGTGAGCAAGGCCTCCCCACGCGCGCTGCGGGCCAGCGTGCTGCAGCTGTGGGGGACGCGGGGCGGTGGGGCGGAGCCCCCACGAGCCGCCGCGCGGCATGAGCANGGACCACGCCAAGCGCCCCGCCTGTGTTGTGCCGGAGGACTTCCTCGACAGCCTGACGTACGAGGTGATGGCGCTGCCCATGATCCTGCCGTGCGGCAAGGCGGTGGACCGGTCTACGCTGGAGCGGCACGAGCAGTGCGAGGCGAGCTGGGGCCGGCCCCCCAGCGACCCCTTCACCAGCAGGCCCTACACGCGCACCTTCCACCCCGTGCTGGACTCGTCACTCAAGTCCAGGATCGACATGTTTCTCCTCGAGCATGCCGACGAGGAGGAGGTGCGTCGCCTGCCTCGTACGCTCCCCAGGAGCGGGCAGGCTGCCAAGAAACTTTGCGTCGATGAGAAGCACTTCAACCCTCGGCAGCCGGTGGCGACAGAAGAGAGGGACGACGACAAAAACCTGGAGGCCGCTATGGAAAGAGCCCTCAGCAGACTGCCGTCGTTCTTGCATCCCGCGTCCTCGCGATCGGTAACGGAGCCGGACCCTCTCGACTGCGGCAGGTGCAATGGGAGCGAGGAGTTGTATAGTCTTCCGTGTAAACACTTGCTGTGCAGGGCATGCCTTCTTAAGTGCATCGATGACAAAGACTTGACTTGCAAGGTGTGTGGTGCCTTGTTCACCACCGATGGCCCAGTGAGGTGTAACTATGGCTAGTTCAGCTCTGGTGAGAATACATATTCATGTGTAGTAGATTGAGTTGCATGAACCAGGCTATGCACAGTATGTAGTTCGCTGCTCACTCCACTCTCACACACATTTGTTAAACTAATTGACACACACACATCCTGTGAGCTTCCTTAATTATGTTTCTAATAGGAAATTAAGGAAATGTGAAAAACAAAACATTGATCGCCCCAAACATCCAATGTTTTATGAAACACCAACTTTTTAATTTTTTCCCTGAAATACTTACTTTACTGTTATGTGCAAAGCAGAGTATTTAATAGTAGGGTGAGATGGGGCAAATTTGAGACAAAAAGTTAAAATTTGACATTATTTGTAACCCAAAACTCAAAAAATGAATGAGACAAATTGTGAATGTTTGTTTACTAGTCTAGAAACATGTGGGGTTAATAATTTATATCTGAAATAAAACCTTATAAATTTATCGCTGATAAACAGTGTCTCGTAAATCCCCAAGAAATGGAGTAAATACGATATAGCATGGGGAAATTTTGAGACACAGCTGTGGCAGCCAAACTAATGGAATTAGCACAAATGCGAGGCAATAGTGAGAGATCATACCTGTTTACATCTTCTTACAATATCTTCTCTGTGGCAACAGCTATAAGTTGACAAACATACATTCAAGCAATGGAGTTACAATTTTTCATAGTAAATACACAAAGTTTTAAAGAGCTGAAAATTAAACTAAAATTAATTCAGGGTAATTATTAAGTTTAGGGGCTTTTCTGAACGAAACGTCCTAGACCAACAAAAGTAGTATTAATGTGTTCGGCACCGCTTACTTTGTTCATACTCAAGAGCGCGTAATAATAAGTAGAACATATAAAAAAAAATTGTGAAATGTACGAGCAGTTTGCTTGGTTTTGTCTACTTCTGTTAACGTCTACCGCCATTATTAATGGCTGCGCATTGCTGATTCCACGCTACGTAGTGGCCATGGATGTCATTACGGGCATTTTAACGGTCAATTTAAAAATAAGTCACCATTGCGTCTTTGCCGGGTCTAGGAAATTTACCATTTTCCGTGAAGAATTTTTTCTTTTACAGAAAGGCCCCTAAACTTAATAATTACAGAATTCAGTAAAGTTATATTTAGTCACAAAATTTAATTTAACTTGTATACAACTACTTGACAAATTTAACAAATTTTTTCACTCCAAATATCTTTATGCAGAGTACCTACAATAACACAGTGATGGTAGACTTTACATTAAAAGCCTGACAAAATGTGTATTGAAAATTATTCAGCACTACAAATGAGGTGAAAAGTACACAGCTGCTAGTGTAAGTGTCACTTAGATGTGCACCATGTAACCTGGGCGTATCGCTCAACACAGCAAAGTCTCCTTGTGTTGGCTGCACACTATGCGAAGGGAAGGAGTAATTTTTCCTTCCCAGGTCCTGGAGGATTACTTCTTAGGCTTGGGATAGGCATAAGAATTCCAATAAATATGGAATATGTTTGGAGATCTTAAATAAAACAATCATGTTCACTAAAAAAATTGCATTTAAAATACATCAATACTTTTTCTAAATGCATATCTGCACCTGTTTCCAACCGTTACAATGTCTGGTATTGGAAGTTTACCAATCATGTGGCATTTATCCACAACATAAACATCTGATTCTTTTCCCCCCGACAGTACGAAGTGACGTCACTTCAGTTTCATCACCATCCAAGAGTTTCTGGATAACAGAGACATCTGAATTTTACAGTTCCTCTTCTCCCACCTTTCGAGGACACAAGTATGAATCGCCACTAGCAAGGCTATCATGAACCTCTAATATTTTATAAATTCCTTCTTCCATAGGCGTAGGCCTACACCGTGAATCACTCGTGCTATCATCACTTTCAGAATGCACAGGTGAGATACGTCGCTACTGTTACGTTCAAGGTCAAACTAGTTTTTGGGCGTGTTAAAGGGATCATACGGGGAAAAGAAGTTCTTATTTAAAAGTAATTAATAAAAATTATTAATTTCAAATAATTTATTTAAGAAACCTAAACATACTGAACATGACCCAAAGCATGATACCTCATATCTCATATCTCATACCTCATATCTCATATCCTGCTTTGTGAGTTTCCCCTTCTGTCTGTGGCCTTCTTTCTTGACGTACTTTGTCTTTGTCTGTGATAGCTTTCAAACATTCTTGTGATGTAATAACAGTAGCATTACAATCAATTTTTTGGTGTTGAACTTTTGGTGGACTGGTTTTTTTTTTTCAGTTTTGGTAACAGCAGGTCTTCAAATGACAGTTTTCTTGCAATATTGAAATAACAGCAACTGGCTTCAACTTGTCGATGGGGTGTTGAACTCTTCACTAGAATGATTTAAATGTGATGAACATCGCTGAACTTCGTTGTTACTTGTAGACTCTGTCCGAGGATCAGGAGGTGGTCACCGCGTCGTCGGGAGGCACTTACGTTGCAACCAGGCGCTGCGGCCTGGTTTGGCGCAGAAGGTGCAAGATCCATCAGCATCGTACTTCGATAATATTTTCTGGATTCAGACGATCAACTGGATACTGGGAACTGTCTGGTGGAAATATACCAGTTGACTCGAGACCAGCAATCTTCCCACACACTCAGTAAGAGCCCTAGTTGCCACTTACATAGCTTTTCATTCGATCGTAGTTTTAGTGGTGAAAAACAAGGTTTGTGCAGAGGATGCAAAAGATCGGTAGTGTGGGGAGGCAGTTTCAAAATTGTTATTTGATTGTGCACAGCTAGTTCAATAGTTTCTTTTAAAATATGTTGCGTGACCATCAAAAATTACCAAAAGTGGTCTCTCTGTCACGGTTTTCCACAAAATTCCCCATAAAGCTTAGAAACACGGGAGTAGTCGTAAAACCCTTAGGTGAGGTTGCATAAAACGTTCCTGTGATATCTTGTGTGCCTCGCCAAGAACTCCACAAATATGCAGCTTCATTAATTATCGGTGGCGGTTGTTTTCTTCCGGCGGCTGTGCCTTGGATTGTGCGACGTACTTTACAAGCCACTCCAGGAACTCTGTTGGGATCACTGCATAAATATGTCTCGTCCAGGTTCCAAATATGTGACAGTTTAATCGCAATCCTAATTCATTAATATTTTTTTCCAAAAGTTCGTACGAAGGGCAAATGATATATGGATCGCTAGTAGCAGAGCCGAGCTTCAGGTTTATTTAAATTGAGTGCGTTTCGAGAACAAAACCTACGAAACCATTCATCCCCAGGTTTATTGTCTTTAAAAGTTGTACACAGGTTATTTTCTGCAACATAATCTTGAACAGGTTATGCCACTTCTTTTGTAGCGAGGGCAAATTCCCATTTGGCCATCAATTCTAAATGTTTAGCAAATTCTGCTTCTCGCTGCCTGCTCAAAACTGTCTTTCGACCCCTTGTGTCAGTATGTTTTCCGAGAATTCTTCCGCTAAGGAAGGATTTATCAATGTCATACTTTCTCGCTACAGACCGTAGTGTATTTCCCTGTTTAACTTCTGTTACAGCTTTCTGAACTGTCTCCTCAGAATACTTTAGAGGGCGCTTCTGATAATTTTGCACCATATTTTCCCTACGAACCACCATAGGCCCTTTTAAATAGATTACGTTTCCATTAATAATCCTAACCTTACATAAATCAGGGCTCAGTTTATGCCAAAGTTTGGTAATAGAACAGATTTTATGTAGGCCTGGCTAGAAATAACTATAGACCTACCTAGACCCTATGTACTTCTCATCCCTGAAAACATTCTAGTACCTAACACACGTCTAGCCTAAGTAATACCTACGCTTGCATCTTTGTTGAGGCCAGCTCGTAGCAAATTGTGCTCTACGCAGGGCAAATGTTTAGCTTAGAAACTAGTTTTCACTTTCAACTTCAAGTTACAACCTGGGCCTATTTATTTTTCAGTCCAAAAATGAAACTACAACAATCATAAGATGTGAACAAGCATTCGACCTTGGGTTAATAAAACAACACACACTCACATTACTAGCCTAAAGTTTTTCAAATACTCAATTTAGGCCTACATATCTTCACGTGACGAAAATTCATAAACTTTACCTTCCAAAAAGCAAAACTTATCAATTCCAACACATAAGAATAAATATTTTCCTCTACAGATAAGAACAGATTAGTTCCTTCACTGAAACTCGAGGCATGCCATGTGGCTTTGCTTCCTAAAATGAAAACATATTACCAACTGTCTCATTTTTACCTACTGCAGCCATCTCAAAATTTCCCTCATTGGTGCCTCATACTTCCCCATTTTTAATATTTTTGAATACTAGTTTATAAAATGGAAATACACTAGTTCTAAAAATATTGTAGGAATCTTGAGGCTTTTTCCTATCTTGTAAAATTAATAACATGATGAAAAGTCATTGCTTTACTGTACCAGCAAACTTAAGAAAACAACATCTTAATTTTTTTTACAACAAAATACATTGCTGCATATTATATTTTTTAACAATCTGTAAATACTGCTTTAACACAATTAATCCTAAATAATTCCTTATTAAAATAGCATATGCCAATTGCCTTAAGAATTTTTCCACCAAAATGTTTTTAACCTAACTAATCCTTTGAGACATAACTGTCTCATATTTTCCCCCCTTTCTTTGCAGCTCATATTTACCCCACTCCACCCTATGTGCACACCCATTATAAATGAATCTTGAACATAAACACATCGTAATTCTTTGTCTTGTGTCGTACGGAATGTTGTCGGTACCTTAGTGCACATTTCACAATCGTAATGATTATGCTACATCCAGAAAATATTTTTAACGCTGCTGGAGACACAAGAAATATAAATCTGAAAATTGGATGTTACAGTTGAAAGCAAGATGGCTGCTTGAGAGGGTGCGTGAGTGAGTAGCGAGTGAGCATCGCATTCACTCTCGCTCTTGCGTACATTCTGTCCTCTGAGTTGGAACAGCAGAAAGGGTTCTCTGGGGCTTCAGGAGTGGACAAATCACGACACCACCTAACACTTTATTAGTACTTTGCCAATAACAGTTTTGTGATGAGGCGTAGTGTACGTAGGTAATTACAAGAGCCGGTATTTACTATTACTTGCTACTTACTGCACCAAATGGCTTCTGCAGTCTTAAGCTATACTTCATTATTAGGCCAATTATTTTTAGTCACCAGTAATTTCATAGACATTTATTTTAACTATCTTTTTAACCAATTTTATATCTGAAGCCACCATTGTTCAATATCATGATCTAAGAAAATGAAAATACAGTGGAACCCTGTTATAACGTCCCCTCTTATAACACTTCCCTGCTTAATAAGCTGCCTTCTCTTGATCCACTAACATGTTTCTCAATTTAAAATTACACTCTTATAAAGTTTTCCGTTATATAAGGCTGGCTTTTCTTGGGGCCCGTAAGAAATGTTATAACAGGGTTCTACTGTAAATGAGTATTAACCTAATCACAAATCAATAAGACAGAAGTTATCTGAAATAAAGCATGCATGACTTTGGCTTGACAAGCGAGTTGGTGCAGTGGAGAGACATACCGCATCTCAGGTTTGTTTCATGCTGATGCAGCCGATGGTATTTCCATTCTTGTGTCACTTCACACTTCACACTTCATTATGGGTACGTATGTATGTCTTTGTAATGACGTATACCATCATTACATAAAGCCTCATCTACAGTCGATGTTAACAGGTATAAGAAAGAGGTTAATTTAAAAATAAACGGTAGATATGTAATGTTTGTTACTGTACTTTTAATTATTTTTGTAACAAATAGATTCTGCAGACTTCGTAATTTTGCTAAATTATTTTTAAATGTTTTTTGCATTATTTGTGTTTTAATGAACTGCATAAGAATGTACAGCGGTAGTGAGTCTACTGTCCATTTAGTGTAAGTTGTGTAAATTTTGACAGTCCTACAAAAGTAGCACGGCTGCAGTGTATCCTGCGTCAGTTGTTCTGTCGATGAACAACACAATGTTTGTAAACAAATGCTATGAGTATGATGCACACATTTTCCAGTCTTTCTCCCTTGTTTTCTGTTTTGGCAGACTCTGGAAGACGGACATCAACTAACACGAGTCCAGTGCTCAACGTAGGTTATTATAGCTGGATTGTCATTTCAACCCGTTTTATTTCTATAATGGTTAAGACTGCCTGCTGGGGCTCTGTTCATTTTATTTCAAGTTTAAAAAGGGGAGTTGGGACTTAAGTTTAACGTCTTTCACGAGACTGCGTTGTTTTGCTGTTCTTCTCGTGAGACGGTGTCATTTAGAATTGCGGATTGCAGGGTAGAATTTTGCTCGTACACAAATAACATTAAAACTACCGTACCATAACTAGGAAAATTTTAACTTCAATGAAAGAACAAAACGTTAAAATGTCACTATACGTACCAATGCCAGTAATAAACACACACTGTAGGCACAGATTTTGCCAGGAGTTAGCCATACACTTGCTGGATGTTCCGTATAGGCCTGATATACAAGTATTATTTTCACACTTCAATATAGAGTTGAAAGTGCGAGTTTCACTAAGCCATGTACATTTCAAACTTTCTAATAACTGTTCCAAAATACATTACTCACAAAACACACTAATTTACTGTTTGTAATTCATAATTGCAACTCTTGAAAACATGTTGTTCCACGACAATCCTTGGACCATTACATTAAAATCACATTTATCACTGGTACGAGATCATTTATTTGCTGAATCATTCAGTAAATAAAACCCTTCACTTTTTTTTCTCGAAACCAACAAACTACATGACTTAAATTTGTGGTGTTTCATGGTGGTTATGGAAAATGGTGGATGAAGCCATTTTACATAGCAGTTTGGCACTTGCCGATGTTACATTTCGCTCAAGAAAACGCACTAAAAAGTCACCTAAAACAAACTGTGCTAAATGAAAGCAAAGACAAAAATAGCACTCCGACCACCAGCAAGGTCCTCGCACAAACGAGCACGTGCATAATGGCATTCCCCAGGCTGGTAAAGTCTCACTGATTGTAAGTGTCCCCAGGCTCTGTCATAAATGTTGCATACATTGTGCAAGAACTCTTAGCTGATACCGTACTTTGCAAATGGAGGAGCATTTACTGTTTATGTACTGTGTAGGTTCATCACACACTCTGTCAAAATCTGACGATATCTACTGCCAGTAAAAATGCACAAAGAAGTACTTCTGAAGATCGTTTTAATTTGAACCCTATCGTGTTTGCAGCAGATGCTAATTTCATAATGAACATTTTATGCTTAGTCAAAGCTTTATTGGAATGATTTAGCAAAGTGTTTTGATCTTCTAACATGCTCAGGACTTCATTATTGCTCTAATAAATTTTTGATAATTTATAATTTTTTTAACGAGGTCTTTTTCGGCATTAGTGCCGAAGAGAAACTTGAGAATTTTACCTCCTGCGTTTATTAAACCACGTTTATTTCTACCCCTGCGTTCTAAGGTATTTTGTAAGTTCCCTATCAAATTCAGAACTTTTCTCAGTTGTGCTTTGAGGACTTCAACCTCTTGTGAAACAATATCTGAAGTTCTGAAAATAATTTTGATAGACTCTTCCGATTCTGTTGCATATTCTGTTGGAACTTGTCCTAAAAATAACATAAACTGCTGAACTCCGGCTTCGTAGTAACTAATATCAATGTTCAGTATTATTGTCCACTGATCACCTGTTACCATCATGTGATGAATGTGATGCCTTGATTCGTCGTTTTTTCCCATTCTTCCCCTCTATCGGCAGCTGTTACGGTCTCCACTACAATTACTGTGATTAAGAAGACAGCAGTGACTATTGCGAACAGAAAAGAGGTTAGTCACGGAATTCACATTTCATGGCATGATCCAGGGTATGTCGGGAACGTATCCTTCATTAACTGCTTCTGGGGGCTCGTTCGTTCCCCATCGTCTGATTTGGTTGCCTACTCCCACTCACACGGTTACCTCCCAAAACTATAGCTAAATTCTTTCTTTATTTTCCTATTTCTTTCTCCACCTCATCTATATTAATTGTAGTTTCTGTTTCTTTGCTACCATTTTCATAATTTCTTTTTCTTGCACAATCAATACCCTTTTGTAACTTCAACCAATTTATGTGCACTGTCTGCAACTTACGACCATATATTTCCTTAATCTTAAAATTTACTGGCGATGTTTGCTGTAACACCCAAAAGGGACCCAGCCACTTGAGCGCTAATTTCTTGTTCAGCCCTTTAGGTAAGACTTAATTTTTCAAATAAACTCTGTCACCTATTTCTATGTTAACTGCTTTTGTTGTCTTTTTATTAAATGGATTTTCTCTTGCGTCCACCGACTTCCTATAATTTTCTGTAACTATCTCAAAACAGTTTTGCAGATGCAGTATCAACTCTTTTTCATACCCTTCACCGTATAATTAATTTGTTTGGGCCCCACAATATCACATGCGTACCTTGTATCGGAAAGAAAGGGGATTCACCTGTCGCGCTATGCGGGGTGCTTCTGCATGCCAATTAGACGTAGGGTACCCATTCGTCCCAGTTATTTTGGTTGCTGTTTGCTAAGTGGAATATCATCGTAATGAATGTGCGATAACTTCTTTCCACTTGTCCCTTACAAGCTTGATGATGGGCAGTAGTCTGTAATTAATTAATTTGTAAAAGTGAACACACTTCCTTCACAACTGTAGAGGTAAAATTAGAACCTCGATCAGCTAGTACTTATTTGGGTGCCCCATGCCTGGTAATGATCTCGGTTACGAAAGCTTTCGCTATGGTTTCAGTTTTTTGATCGGGAAGGCATATTACTTCTGGGTACTTAGAAAATGCATCCTGGAATGTAAGTACATACTTGTTACTGCGTGGAGTAGTCGTGAGAGGTCCGACTACATGCATACTAACTCTCTGAAAGGGATACGAAACTTCCTGCAATTTCTTGTTGTCCAGAGCTCGTTTTCTAATTTGACAGGAATCACAATTTTGACAGTATTATTCTATATCACTATGCATGTTCTCGCAATAAAATAATGATTTGATTAACTCGTATCTCCGACCAAATAAATAATATTTCCATTTATTAACTTTGAAGACTTCGGCCAAACACTCAAGTTCTATAGTCGAGTAGTTATGTTCCGTTTTGTTTAGCTGCCGCAAAGTGTAATATATCGGATGTTCTTTGCCATTGACCTTGTGATAACACAGCGCCTATAGTTGTTGCATGTTATACAGGAGACAGAAGTCAGGATATTTCAACACTGGTTTATCGCATAACGCGTCTCGCAGCTGTTCAAAGTCTACCTAGTCTCATCCTAAATGAATGGTATATCTTTCTTGGGGTAATTTTCTAGTTTAGGGGCTTTTCTGAAAATAATAAAAAAAACTCCAGAAAGTGGTATATTTCGACTCTACTAATAACGTAGAACACGAATATACTAGGGGCATTAACGTACGACGAATTTCCTAACATGTACCCACCTAACCTAACAGAACCTAACTCCACGATGGGTGAATCACTATTTTACGTTTTTAAACTAACCTAGGATTGTACGGCTCTAAACTAACCTAGGATTGTAAGGTTGTACAGTAATATAAGATTATACAATATTAAAAAAATCTCCGATCAACACCCTACAATCACAGACTACATGGGAACCCTATAATCCTACGTTATTTTAAATAACTACAATCCTAGGTTAGTTAAAATCGCTACAATCCTAGGTTAGTTTAAAAATGTAAAATAGTGATTCACCCATCGTGGGGTTAGGTTCTGTTCGGTTAGGTGGGCACATATTATACAATTAGTCATACGTTAACGACGCTACTATAGTCGTGTTCTGCGTTACCTACGAATAATCCAAGGTTAGTATAGAAAGAATGTGAAATTGTGCTGTATAAACGTCCGGAAAAAGCCTTGTTTGACTTACGTAATATAACTACATTTGCACGTTAAGCTACCGGATAGGATTTGTGGGTTTCACACTAAACTACGAATTTAGGATTTTAGGGATTTAAAGGAACGTAAAACCCACACAAATAATATAAATGCACTCACCAATGTAGGCGGGTTGTACATACTCTTGTCAATGGCCCATTCAACGTCAGATCACTAGATGAAATCACAGTTTTCACGAAGCACCACATACGCGAATATAACGCACTGAAACACTCATTTACAGCCGAATATATATACAGAAGCACTCGTTTATAGGCTAATATAACGCAGAAACGTAGTCTTGCTTGCTTTTTTTCCGTCTTAAATCACGAACGAAGCACCATCGAACTGACCACGACCGCTGCCTGCATGCATACTAACGTATGACTCGTGATGTCTTATGCGCCCGGCAGATTGCGTGAATATGCTATGCGTAGCCATTATTAATGGCGGCAGACGTTAACAGGCGTAAACATCAACTTTCGCGATTTCTTTAAATATGTTCTACTTATTTTAACATTACGCCGTCTTGAATATCAACAAGGTAAGCTATGCAGAACCCGTTAATGCAACTTTTGTTGGCATAAAACGTTTCATTCAAAACGTAAACAAACTGTCAGAAACAGTCACCTCACAAACTTGTTCAATTTTTTAAAATATGTTGTACTTATTTTAAAGCTATGCCCCCAATATATTCGTGTTCTACGTTATTAGTAGAGTCGAAATATACCACTTTCTGGAGTTTTTTTTATTATTTTCAGGAAAGCCCCTAATCTAGAAAATTACCTTTCTTGGTAATCTCTGTTAATGGTTTGAAAAAATTACAATGAACCTATGATAGTAGCCTACAAGGCCAAAAAATTGTCTAATATCTTTTCCATTTTTAGGTGGCATACGTGACCTAATAACCTTGATCCTTCCCATATCTAACTGGATGTCCTTCTCAGAAACTGTGTTACCTAAATATTTCACAGATGTAAAGCATCGTACACTTCTCTGGTTTAGGTTTTAGTTTGGCTTTTCTTAAACCTTCGAATACGAGTTGCAAATTCTCAAAGTGCTATTTTGTTTTAGAAAAAACAATGTCTTCAAAGTACACAAAACATACTATTCCTATCAGGCCCTCTAGAGTTGAGTTCATAAACCTGGAAAAGGTGGCATGCGCGGCGCATTTGTCAATCCAAACTGCATTTTCAAACGGTGGCGATGACCGCCTGGCATTGAAAAACTGGTTTTCTCTTGACCTTCGGTTGCTGCAGCTATCTGCCAAAATCCAGTGCAAGCATCTACTACACACAAATATTTTGTGCCACACAACATATCAAGCGTCTCATTAATTAAGGGGAGAGGGTACGGATCGGGGACAGTAACTGCATTAATTTGCCTCAAGTCTAAACAAGCTTTCACCATCACACCAGTCTTTTGTGTAACTAAAGTATTAGGGGCTGACGAGGGACTTGTAGAGGGAACAATAACTCCTGCCTCTAACATAGCCTCTATCTGCTTTCGACTTGAGGCATCCTGTAAGGTTTCACACCTATAGGTCTAGCATCCGCAGTATTAATTCTGTGAACTATCTTGCCAGTACAATCTAGTGTTTGTCCCTTCCTTAGAAATGCATCTTCGTATTTCCCAATTACATTTAGCAACATCTCTTTATCATTATACTCTAACTGCTCCAAATTTAATTGTTTACTGATGTCCTCATTGACATCATAGTCTGGTATAGGGCTTCCAATCCCGGAATACTGAGATCTCGGTATTGCGGGATCCCCGGTCATTTTCCAATCCCGGGGGATCTGCGGGATTTGCGGGACTGAAAAAAAGTGTGCATGCGACCTCTCGCGAGCGCGATCGCTCGGTGACTGGCGGGCGGTGGGCGNGGTGGGTGGCGCACTGGCAAAGGAACGGAACTAGAAGATAATCATTCAACGTTAGCTTCAGAATTAGCTTTGTCTTTGCGCCGACGTATTTTACAACGACGTAGAAATGTGACTGCACTACTGATTTATTTCCAAAATCCTTGTAATTACCAAGCAACGTGTGACGATGAAACTTTTCATCTTTTACCGAAAAGTTTACTTTGAAAAGAAATTGAAAGATTTTGTAACGAGAATGAACTTCAGCCTTTTAAATTCATCTGAGAGCAATGATGACGAAGAGGCTGATCAAGTAATTCCGTCATCGGGTTCCAATCTTGATCTTACATTGCAACAGGAGTTAGAGTTAACTATATCGTCAGCATGTAATGTACTTTGCCCGTCACCATCTCGAGCTAATACACTTGAGTCCATTATAAAAAAAGAAATTACTCTCTATGAATCTGGGGGGTCAATGGGAAAATATCTTACATTTACATATAAAACCTTAAAAGGAATACCGCCGACAAGTGTAGAAGCCGAAAGGGCATTTTCTGCTGCTGGCTACATTGCCTCTAAAATACGCAGTAGTTTGGCAGACGACAGTTTAGATATGTTGTGTTTCCTTCGCAAACATTTTCTATTGAAAGCTGACAAACTTAATAATTAAAGTAACCTATATCAATTTTCAGTTGAAAATGTGTTTTATTTGGTTGATTTTTTTAAATTTTGTTTGTGTATTTTTTGAAGAAGATAGTTTTTAATTCAGTATTTGTTACTGTTTTTTGTGAAGAAAAAACTGTGTAATTTGATTGATCTCATACTAGTAGTAATACTTAAATAAATGTGGAGTTAGTTGATTAATTCATTGTTTTATTTGCCTTGTATAAATGTGAATATTTTCAATATGCGGGATCCCGCAAATACCGAGATTGAATTCAGGCTGCGGGATTGGAAGCCCTAGTCTGGTACAAAGTCAAAATAACTTGACTTTTTACAACCTACATTAGACTCGTACTTCAACAACTATACTATGATTCTCTGCATTGATAGTTTATTACTCTCACTTATAATAAATACACCATGTGGACACACAGCTTCACTATTATAACTCCAAGCTATTTCGCTCTTCAGCGAGAGTACAGTCCGGACCTGTAATCGCACTAGAACTACTTGTTTCTCCCTACTGGAGTGTGAACTTGGGACATTGTCGTTGCACTGCGTAGGCACATCCGCCCTAGAGACCACAGGACAAGGCTTCTCTTGGGGCAAGGAGGACCGGTCTTGGCTTCGGTCGTTAAACTGCGAAGTCTGCGTAGCCCTACTCTCTATCCTTGGACCGTGCTCAACGCGCATCCCCGCGACCTTCGGAAGGTGATCGGTCCTCCCGGCCGTGTAAACATCGCATTGCATCAACCCATCGGCACACGTTGCCCCACACTCGTGCTTGATATCGCTGCCACCCCCGTGGGTCGCAGTCCCCTCTGATAACGGAGCTCTGCCGGCTCACTTGGTCTTGCGAGCCTCCAACATTAACATGCCTGTTATTACACTCGCCTTATCAGCTTTACCACTCTGCATGATTACACCAGCCTTTCCCGTTAAGTCGTGCGAGGACAGACAAACAACTGAATTGCCCACTTCTAATAATCTCTGTTTCACGTCAATCTTACAAGAAAATTCATTTAGAAAATCCAACCCTAGCAAAGCGTCTGCGTTAAAAATCATTTTATCACTACAAATAATACATTCATGCTGACATAATTCATTCCCCACTACAATATGTACAACCGCAGCTCCCAGCCGCTCAAGCTTGCTGTGGCGAGGTCTGCAGTTCCACATCTTTCCGAAGAGTCTGCGTTCAGGGGCCCCTTGAAAAACAACTCCGCTTAAGTATGGTAGCAGCCGCCGCGAGTAACTCACATGGCTCAGAATTTATATAGACATCAACCAACATGCCTGGCTGTAGATTTACTGCGTGTACTGGGAGGGGTTTCTTACTAATACATTTACTATCTAATTTCGCGTCTCGTNGGGGGGGGGGGGATTCCATTTACGTTCTTCCTCCTAAAACACTGGGCCTCAGTGTGACACATCTCTTTACAATAACAACTTGCAGGAATGTGACATGCTCTCGTTCACACTACACTTTATTTTTACAATTTCTGGGAATGTGGCCTAACTGCCTACAACTATGACATCTGTTTGTTCTGCGCTCTTTCAGCTTGTGTACGGTCTGTAGGCTACTAGAACACAAGTGTACTACGAATGTACTATGAATAATAATTTTAATGAAAAAGGCATTTACTGTATTTGTATTTCAAGATGTACGTACTTGGAAATGTAAGTACATATATGTACTTTATAAATGTTTGTTAGGTAAGTAAATAGTTATGGGTGGGTATGGCAGTTGTGGTGCAGTATTACCTGTGTTGGCAGATAAACAAAGAACATGGTACAGTGGGTTTCTAGCTTACAGAACAAATCTGACAAGTTTCTCAACTTCTCATTTCAACTCCTAGGTTTATTCTTTTGCATGTGAAAATGGCTACTAAAATGGATGTTTCAGAGTCAGTTTTAGCTGCTAAATTTTCAATAGAGAAACTTTAGAGTTGTTTGTATACATGTCCCTGCGGTACTTTAATATTTATCAGCTTGCCATGAAAATAGAGGGTGACCTCTTAAACTCATGTTGAGGCGAGTCGCAGGTGACAAAACTGCATGCCAGTTGAGCGTCTCGTGCATAGAGGTGACGAGGGAAGTGGTGAGTGAGTAAGAGTTGGCCTTACTGTTCGTGTGTTTCGAAGCCTTGAACATGCAGAATAGTTAGCGATGGAACGGTGTTAGCAAGTTGTTCCATAGCGTGAGAACTGGCCGTCTTGTGTTGCAGGCAAGAGCTGTCTCGCGGCAGGACGGACGCCGCTCGCCTGGCTGGGACCACCGCTCGACACCGCAGTCCTTCCTCTGCAGCATCCTTGCTCGCCTCTACCGGCAACAGCTGCACTTGCGTCTCCGACTTCCGGTATTACACATGAACGCTGCTCCCGTGTTGTTCAGGCGTATCGCAAACTTCAGGATGGTGTGGTGATTGGAGCAGAGTGAAGCACGGCACCTGACTGTACGACACACGCAACATATTACAAAATACTACACACGCAACATATTACAAAATACTACACACGCTACCAAAATTGTTAGAAAAGAACAGTTTATGTTTTATCTGAAAGAAGGATGCCTGGGTTTTGTACCACTATAAAATATTTTTCTTAAGTTTACATATTTCAATGTTTAGCAAAATTAAATTTACAAGCGACTATTTTTTTATTAAAATTTAAGCATACTTGTACATTGTGGATGCTTTAGAAAGCTCAGTAATTATTAAGTTTCGGGGCTTTTCTGAAAGAAAAAAAACTGCAAAAAGTGGTATATTTCCACTCTACTAATCACGTAGAACACGAATATACTAGGGGCATTAACGTCCGACTAATTTCTTAATATGTGCCCACATATCCTAACAGAACCTAACCCCACGATGGGTTAACCACTATTTTACATTTTTAAACTAACCTAGGATTGTAAGGCTGTGAAGTAATATAAGATTATACAATATTAATCAAATCTCCGATCAACACCCTACAATCACAGACTAGATGGGAACCCTATAATCCTACATTATTTTTAATAACTGCAATCCTAGGTTAGTTAAAATTGCTACAATCCTAGGATAGTTTAAAAATGTAAAATAGTGATTCACCCATTGTGGGGTTAGGTTCTGTTAGTTTAGGTGGGCACATATTATACAATTAGTCATACATTAATGACGCTACTATAGTCGTGTTCTGCATTACCTACCAATAATCCTAGGTTAGTTGAGAAAGAATGTGAAATTGTGGGGTAAAAACGTCCGGAAAAACCTTGTTTGAATTACATAATATAACTACATTTGCACTTTAAGCTACCTGTTAGGATTTTTGGGTTTCACACTAAACTATGAATTTAGGATTTTAGGGATTTAAAGGGAGCCGTAAAACACGCCAAAATAATATCAATGCACTCACCAATGTAGGCGGGTGGTACATTACCTCTGTCAATGACCAATTCAACCACACCTCACTCAATGAAATTACAATCTTCCACAAAGCGCCACAGACGCGCATATAACGCACTGAAACACTCGTTTACAGCTGAATAATATACACAGAAGCACTCGTTAATAGGCTAATATAACGCACAAATGCAATCTTGCTTGTTTTCTTCGTTTTAAATCACGAACGGAGCAACACCTAACTCACCGCGACCCGCACCTGTGGCCAGACACTGGCATACTAAGGTACGGGTGATGACATCTATTGCCGCTAAAATCCATTCACGGTATCTTCGATACTTTTGAAAAGAACCTTTGAAAAATCACCCTAGGAGTTACATGTTCAATTGGTTATAAAAAAATTGTATATGGAAAAAGGTTTTGTCTTGCTTTTAGCACTGAAGCACTATATAAATTGGTTGTTTTAAGTTTTAAGTATATTTTTTCAATAAATTATAATAATTTGTTAAAAGTCCGTACGAATTAACAACGGATTTTGAAGGGACATGTTGGTTATAGCTGAAAAGAAATAGTTCGTAGGTTAAATATTAATATGTATAAATTTAATGCCGTAATTGTAAAGTTAATATTGCTAAACTATATATTTACATTTTCACGTAGCACTCATGGGTAAAGATTTCACTGTTATTAATTGAAATTATATAAATTTCAGTGTCTGTCCAGCGGACTCATACACTCCATCTTGTCCGTTTGGGCACGTTGTTTTCAGAAGTATAACCACGCCATATTGGATATTGGAGACGCTGAATTGCGGTTATAAAACTAACGTAACACATTCTTTCTACTTATAAGATAATTCTAGGTTAAGATGTAATTTTGGTATTAGCGTTGTTATTTCTGCAGTTTATCTTTGTAAGTTTTAAATAAACGTGCAAAATATAGAAAGGCATTTGAATATTTCCGTTACGTAATTCCCTTCGCAATCCTTAACAGCAAAACATATTTTAAAAGAATGAAAAGGAATCGATTTGTGGTCAATAACTGATAATCGATTATTTTCTAAAGCTTTTTGTGGAGCGTAAGAGATAGCAGCACATTAGCGTTGGCTTACACGTATTTCTCTTATATCGTCATTGCGTCGCACGTAGTGTTTTGATGTTGTGGCAGTGAAGTGAGACTGTTTCTTGACGGAAAGGCGATGTACATACACCGCAGGTTTAAAAATGAAAGTGATTTTGTTCGCTGAAGAGTTTGGAAATTGAGCCGCGGGCNTAATCGGCTCCCTGAAAGTAGATCTTTAGCAGGGCTTCAGAAAATCTTGAAGTTACCGTGAATACATTATAGATTGCGTGAAATATGCAATGCGCAGTCATTATTAATGGCGGTAGATGTTAATAGATGTAAACNATAAATTTTGGTAGTTCCCACATGGACACTGTTTACAAAATATTTGACAGTTCCCACATGGCACTGTTTTTGTTTGCAAAACGTTTGACAGGTCACATGGCAATGTTTTGTATACATACTGCGGAATGATACATAATCGGCTCCCTGAAAGTAGATCTTTAGCAGGGCTTCAGAAAATCTTGAAGTTACCATGAATACATTATAGATTGCGTGAAATATGCAATGCGCAGTCATTATTAATGGCGGTAGATGTTAATAGATGTAAACATCAAATTTTGCGATTTCTTTAAATATGTTCTACGTATTTTAACAGTACGCCGTCGTGAATATGAACAAGGTAAGCTGTGCATAACCCGTTAATGCAACTTTTGTTGGTCTAGGACATTTAGTTCACAAACGTAAACAAACTGTCTAAACAGTCATTTTGCAATTTTGTTCAATTTTTTAAAATATGTTGCACTTTTTTTAAAGCAACGCCGCTAGTGTATTCGTTTTCTACGTGATTAGTAGAGTAGAAATATACCACTTTTTGGGGGGTTTTTTTTTTTTTTTTACAGAAAAGCTTCTAAACTTAATAATTACTGAAAGCTCATTTTGCGAGAAACACTTGCTGAAGTTGGGCAGCCATAATAATTAATACCAAGGTCATATCAACAAAAAATACTAAAAATATTTACAAGTATTTCATATTTTTAACTATTTGTTTTGTGCTCATCCATTTCAGTTATAAAAATGATACCTGTCTTTGCTGAAATGGATGTACATAAAATAATTGTAAAAATGTTTGTAAATGTTGTTACTAGTTTCTTACTGCATACAACCAGGCAATTGTTATAAGGTTATTTTTTCCTCCAAAATATACTTTGTGAAGCATCCAGAATGCAAATACACTTAAATTTTGATTGAAAATGAACTCTTATGAATTTATTTTTAAAACATTTAAGTAAGTAAACTTACTGTGAAATATTGTACAGTGTTACAAAAATATCCTTTTTTTATATTTTTTGTTTTGTATTTTTCCCATACGCAACATAAATTATAAACTTCTCACAATTTTGGTAATAAGTGTACTACTTTGTATAGTCTGTCCGCAGTTACTCGAGCACTTTTGAAATCAACCTTTGAAAAATGTCACTGTTCCTACTTGCGTATAATTTTGTGAGCATTTAGCCTGGTATGCGGCCAGTAAAGTTGGTAAGGACGGAGAAAAAGTAGTTCCATGTCTTAACATTGAATTAAATGTTTTTAAGGTAAACATTTGTGATGACAGAAATTATTTATTTTGCTTTCAGTTTATGTTATGATTATAGCAAACTTGTAAAGTATTTATTTTTCTAACAATTTAACAGTTTCACTTGGCCAACGCGTGGATGAAGTAACTAGAACCACTGCAATGTTAATGTTACATGTGGTGGAGGAATACACAATGTGCATACAAGCAGATTTGGTCAGTTGACAGCCGCTCTCCTTCTACCGTAAGAGGATAACATTCCTTCCAAGCTGCATTTATTTTTGTTTCACCGCAACTTACTTTTCAGATTGAATATTTGAAAATGAGTGCTCCTAGGGCATGGGACATATCTTAACACATATTCGTAAGTTCACAATATTTTGCCCTTGTGGTATTTGGTTGTATCTGTAACAGTAATAAATATTAACTTCTTATTTATATCCTTTTTTTTCAATCTCACATGAGAAAGTACAGACTGAAATCATTCCATTCTGTTTTAGGATTTCTGTGAAGTAGTTTTGTTTGTAATAATAAGATTGAATTCTGGCGCCTTAAGGGGTCTGCCTACCTAGTGGTTTAACTGCAGTGCAGTGTTACAATTCCAGGTTTTCTTAATGCAAGTTTTAAATATGGCAGTGTATTAAAATGAAAACACTCCCTTCGGTCGAGGTAGGATCGGTACTTCACATAGTACTCATTAGATACACTGTCTCAGAGCTCTCCATCGTAACTAAACGTGTGTCATTCTAATTATGCTAATCAGATACACATGAAACAAGTATAGGGAGGTTGTCACTTTGAACATAACTACAGTCTTTCCACAAATAAAATGACAGGATCTTGAACGGTGCACAAATGTCGTATAAATGTCCGCTTGTCATTGCAACAAATGATGTGCTCAAGTGATATTTCCAGTATCTGCAACAACAGTGACACAAATACATGCAATTTTTACCTGTGATATTGTCAGTGTGATAAAAAAACGCAAATACGTTGCATGTCCCTAAGAGCACTAGCAGTATTGATTTGAAAACGTCGGTATTAAAGTGTAAGTTTAAAAACAAATTTGCCTTTAACGGTGTAATGTTCTGATGATTTGTTGTCCCTATCATTAAGATTTTTATTGTTTTTCATTGTAATGTCTCCTCAGTGACTGAGAAATAGAACACACTATATTTAGCTCAACATATTGTAACTTTGGTTTTATCAATGTTGATTTTTTATAGACACAAAAAACTTACATAAAAAGTGCTTACAAAACAATTGTACAATAGAGCAGTAGGGTGGAGGAAGCATAATGATAGTGAAATTAATTCAATTCACGAAAAGAGATTTATCATAATTTTTAACAGAAACTTTGGTTACTCAATGAATATTTTGCTTAAAAGCATTCGGTCACCGTCAGTTTGTAAAATACAAACTCTAGTAGAAGACGCTGACGTCACATGCAACTGAAGTGAACTGTGTCAGGCGAAGCAGGTTCCACAAACTTGTGAATGTGTGATATCTGTGACAAAGTAGCAGACTGTGATTTATCTGCCATCTCTAATTGCAACAATTTTTTTCTGAACTATATAGAAATTTGTGGCATATTGTAAGATCTAAAAAATAGTCTCGCAAACCTGTTTTTGTTGTTAAATATTCACAGCCTGCACTGTTCTCCGACTTCCGATGGACGATAATAAATAAAGTATCATTTATTTCCTTCCGTCAGCAGTCTGAGAATAATGAAACCAACGATGATGTAAAAAAGTGTGGGAGACTATTACGTAGATCTGAATGTGGCGAAAATTGTGATATGTACTCTGAGAAACTAGTTGCAATGACAAGTTGACAAGATATAAAACATAAGTGCACCATTCCCCTTAAAGTGCGGCTGTTGAATGCAGCACAATGACAACATAGCGTGTCGGCTGAGTGGCGCGCGCACGCAGTGGCGATGGGGCACCTGCAGTGCACACCTGTGTCGCAGCTCTCACTGCCTCGCTTGTAGGCCTCGGACACTGCTTCAAATGTGTGAAATGGCTGCAGGTAGGTGGGCACCTTGTGAGACTCTTGCTACACGCTACTCACGGTAAAGTGAGCACTTTTGAAAGTCCTCTCATTTGGAGTAATAGTCAATAAATATATTTTATTTTAGCCTCGGACAGTAACTTCCAAGTTTGGTGGAATATATACACTGTGCTTATTATTTACATGGAAATATTTATTTAAAAAAAGGTGATTTAAGGATAAAAATGGCTGTAAGGAAAAAGTAACTAGAGCATCAGAAGTGCTCACTTTACCATGAACACCCTTTATGTGCTGTGATGTGGCTGGTGTCGGGGGCGGATCCACAAGGGGCGTCCAATAGGATGTGACCCTCACAAAACCCTCCCATTTAACATGGATATGTCCGGTGAATGTTTTAAAACTAAATCTAAATATTATCAGAATTATTTAAAATACTGATTTTCTTTGTTCAATTTAATATAGTTCCCTAAAACTGTCTCGGTAGGTTCTCTCAGTAATGCTGCTTGAAAGATGCAATCACGCCTTGATCTAACGGCTGTATTAGCAACGTGGCATGTGGGGGCAAATATTTAACAAAAATCTTGCCATCACTTGAGACTAGCTTAGTTGCTTCTGGGTGTCAAGGTGCATTGTCTAACAACAGGATGGCTTTTGTTTGTAATCCCTGGTCTTCAAGGAAACTACGCACACTGGGAACAAACTTAGTGTGGAACGAGTCTGCGACAATTTCACTGCTCATCCAGGCTCCCTTCTGGTGCGTGTAGTGAACAGACAGGTGTTGATTTCCTTTCAAGGCTCTCGGGTTTCTCGATTTGCCAATAACCAGGGGTGATTCGTGGTTACCAATGGAATTTGTGCAGAAAAGCACAGTTAGCCTTTCTTTACACATTTTGTACCCCGGTGCATGGGACTCAGTCTTACAAACCAGGCTTCGCGTTGGCAAGCCCTTCCAATACATACCAGTCTTATCAGCATTGTAAATTTGGTGGGGTGACAAATCAGTCTGAATGCTGCAGCCACTTCTGTATTAGCACTAAGCTTTTCTCCTTGCACAGCAATTTCTCTTATTCCGTGCCGTTGTTTAGATCTGCTCCGCCACCCAGATGAAGCAGAGAATTCAATTTGTAACATCATGTTTCAGTGTTTTGTGATTCGATGGACCCGCACCACTATCTGCACTACAGGCACTTTCCATTAACCCTTGTTTTTGTTGTTGTCCCCCCCATGTTGTATCCCGATTCCGGAAGTCCAATGCTAATTTCGCAGCTGTCTTGCCATGCTCGAATTTTTTTTATTATTTGTAACTGTTCCACAATAGTTTGAACTGTTTTTTTTAATTAACGAACTTTAACAATTTTCGTCCTGGCAAGAGCATGCCAGTGACGCAGTTACTGATTACTGCTCTGTGTGGCGGCGGTTACCCCTTTTTTCCTCTCTTTCTCCCTCTGCCCCCTATCTTGGTTTACTCCCACCTGTCTGCTTTTCCTTCTTCCTCTCTTTTCCCCTCCGCAGCGCTGGCTTGCCTGGCCAGCTGGTTGGTCGTTGGAAGGGCGTCGACTTCTTTTCAGTATTATACTTAGTCCAAGTTGGATGCACTCTCTATAACTTGTGGTGTGGCGTAGCTCCCATTACGAGGCAGGCTTGATGGGCAGTTTAGTGTTTCAATGTAAAGCCGGAGTTTGCGTTTGTCTAAATTCTCCTTTGGCTCCTGTCTGTTGGAAATTCATTTTGGCAGTAATTGTGTATGTTAGCGCTATGTTTTGTTTGTTCGGGAAGTCGGGGCCCTCATCATATTAGTTGCTTGTTACAAATTACTCTTTGAGTATTGTCGCATGGTCACCGCAACCTTTGGGTCCGAGGCAGAATTCACCAGGCAGATTCAGTTACCATGTCGACCTTGCCTGTGGTTGCGACTTGTGTAACTTTGTATCTATTGAGACGTTTTGACATATTTCTGAATAAGGAATTAGATTTTTTTTTTTCCTAGCTTTGGGCTTGTGCCACTACGCATCTCGCCATTTGACATGTCTGTTGAGGCTTTGTAAATTAAACAGTGTTTTTACCATTGTTTTCTTGGCTCAGGTCAAGAACATACATGTTGGGCATAATTTGTTTAGGTTAGGTATTAATGTAGCGTAATGTTCGTTAAATTTTTCACATATTTTAGATTTATCAACAGAAATGAAGTATGATATAAAATTTTTCTTTGTGATTATCTTTGTAATTATCAGTTTATCAATTACTCTTGTTTGTGGGCATCAATAACTTGATTCATTAACCTAAATTTGTGTCAAAGTGGATATATTCCTATGCTTGTATTTTCACATTTTGATTAGTTTGTTTAATCGTATTGAATGATATATTTAGTGCATATTTAATGACACTTTTGAGAGAAATTGTTATGTCAGCTAGCGACTGACGGCGCTATGTACCATGACATTTTTGTGTCCAGTAAACTCTCGGACTTCAAGTTGAGTCTTCAGATTTGTACCTTTCCAAATAAGTCCTAACACCCACTCCTATCCTACCTTCAATAGGTACAAGTTAAAACTGTCCTTTTACGCTTTGTTGACATATTGCGAAGACGACACTACGAACAGTGAAAAACAATCATGACAACCGTGCCAAAGCAATTGATAAACTGGCGGGGCCGGGGGGGNAACTGAGATGAGTGCAATCAGATACACACTTCTAGTAGCAGAAGTGGATGACTCTAGCAGGTCTCTGTGACAGGCTGACAAACATCAGCTCGCGCTGCACAGCGATAGACGTACGTGGTACCACTGCTTGTTACACACATTACAGCATTGCCTTTCCACAGATGTTACAGTAGACTTTGAAAAAAGCCAAAAAGCAGCACGGATAAGCCGAAAAACAGTTACGTGAAGCACGAATAAACGGGAGTGTACTGTATTTTGTAAAATGGTTTGTTGGTAGCTGGAAGAATGTTTGGGAATCTTCTCAGGAAGCAGTCTTGAAGAACATTTTTTTCACATACTTCTGTTGGAATCAGTTGTTTCTCCTTTAATAAATATTTTTTTCTGCGGCAAACTTGTGCAAGAAATAATTAGCCATAATTCACTACCATACTCATTTAAAATTTTTCTGGTGAATATTGTAAAAATTACTTTGTATTACATATAGTGAAACCTCTTTAATAAAAACTTATTTAATACAAAGTTTTCTTCTTTCCACTTGGAGTGAGGTAGGGAATGTAATAATAATTTTAATGTTTCATAAAAATATTTATTGCTTTCTATTTCAAAGTAATGTCAAGTCCACTGGTGAAAAGAAGACATGTTGCTGATAAGAACATCTTATTCTCCAGTATGCTAAATCACAAAGTCTGCATTTTAATTTCTTTTTTAATTTTCGTATTTATCACAAACACCTGATAATGCAAATCTTGTTATTACAAACTGCAAAAATTCAGTTCTCATGAGGTTTGCATTAACAAAGTTTTACTGTATAGCTCTTTTTCTTATTTATGTGAGTTTGGCTTACAAATGCATGTTGAATGTAATACATGTTCACGTATTGTAACCTCATGAGAGTTGTGGAAGAACAGTGTCTCCATGTGTGTAACAACTTCTTAAACTTTAAGTGTTTTTGTTTGAGTCTTAAGTCTTTGAATTGTGCTGGACCTTCTTGAATTTTTAAGATAGGAAACGTGAAATGATCGATGTGAGTAGGAGTGCAAGGTAGGTTTGTTGTACAAACTAGCGTGTGTTCTCCAACCAGGCTCTGTTAGCTGTATTGTAAGCATGCATGCGCTGTGGTGGTGTGCTATGTAGGGTGTATGAGGAACCAAGGCCAGCTGGATGCTGTGAGTCATGTCAGTCTGAGAAGTGGGTAGTCAGAATATCACGCGAGCGGCCAGAGTAGGCTGAATCCTTGTAAACTAACTGGAAATCCTAAGATAGTACTGAAAAATTTATTGCAATAATTCAGAATTGGCGGTAGTAAAATACTTATAAGTTTCAAATAATTTCTTTTCTCTGCATTTTTTTTTGTAAAATATTATTTTTAATATTTTGCTGCAAATTTTTTTTACTTAATAACTTCAAATATGTGATGTTACAACATCAATAAGTAAACTGGGAACAGTAGTCTTCACTAGATAGTGGTTACATTAGACAATTTATTTAGTCCTTTAATTTGTACATTTTAATTCCTTGGAAATCCTTGAACTTGCATATAAAACAGGGGGCCCACAGTGGTGGAGCGGTTAGACTGCTTGCTCCCACCAAGGCAAACCAGGTTCGATCTTCGGCCGGTTCAGAAGTACGACGATGCCGCTGGTTGGCAAGTTTACTCTGGGATCTCCCGTTTCCCCTGCCCCTTCATTCTGGTGCTGCTCCATACTAACCTCACTTCACTTTCATCGGCTCTCAAGACTTTAGTGTTGAGAGTTGCCCAAATCACTTCACTCGCTCACTACGTGTAAAATGTTTGTAAGAGCCCTGAAACATTTTCATTTTGCCTTCAAATTGTTTGCTCCAGTTTATGAAGATATCTTCATAGTTATGTTAAAGTTAGTATGAGATGCACATAATGCATACACACACTTGCAAAACTGGGATGGCAAACACATGGAGTGTGTGTCTTCATCCAATACAGTAGAACCATGTTATAACATTCCCATATAACACTATTATTTCATAACCCCATCATTCTTCCATGAGGCTGAAATAATTTAATTTCCTTCCTGCAACAGCATTCATATTTCCCAGTTTCTGTACATAACATCAGCATGTATTCAGTCGTGGCAGCAACTCGACTTGGGTGGGATTTTTCTATTAGGTAAAATTTCAATAGTAAAGGAAAAGCCTTTGTACGTATATATGTATGGAAAATGGTTGTTTAAATATTGAATATGATGTGCAGTGATGAAGTGGTGGTAATCCTGAAGGTGAACAAGGTCGTGACCAGCAGCTGACGTGTTGGTAAACCTCCGCAACTCACTTGTGTTTGTTCACATAAAGGCATTCTCTAGTTGATAATGTTGTGGTCTCGTGAAATTTAAATTATTTATAACATTTTTGCATCACATGATTTAGATAAAGATGCTGAAGAACGTGGAGGGAATAAAGTACAGTGGTACTTCCAAGGCATCTCCAGAACTGTCAAACCCCCTCAGCTGTTTGTGACTTTGTTGTAAACCCACGCTGGTGCGTCTAAGAACACTGTGAATAACGAGCGTTTTGTGCAAATGGAGAACTGTTCAGTGGTATTAATAAACAAGAAAAAACATATTGGCAGATTTTTTTTATGTTTACAACCCCACTGTGATATTTTATGTGGGCAGTATTTATATTAAACTGAGTTTATTTAAGAGAGTGTACACTACAAAAATCATTTAAATAACAATTGATTGCCTATTTGTACAAAACAATTATTAGATTGAATTTCATTTTGCATGAACTCTTGAGATCTGACTCTTAAAGAGCTACCCAAATCTCTCCATGTTGCATGGTTCACAGCTGTAGAAGTAATATTAACTCCTTGCTATAATATTTTCCTACATGTACCATTTCATTTGACTTAATCCCTCGGAAATGCTTTTGCAGGGTTTTACTGTAGTGGTAATTAACACCACAAAATTCACCACTTGGCAAGCTAAAATATGTAAAACAGTTGAAATCATTCCCCATTTTAAAAGGAAAGTTGACTCTTTGCTTTGAAGTAGAGGTGAAGAAGTCCATGCACACAAGTTAACGGTCAAAACTGTATAAAATAAACCCACCAAAGGTTTACCTCTGGAACGTCCGTCTTTAACCATAGGAGATTCCATTTGCTCAGAGGAATATGAATGAAACTTAGAGTGAAAGTGGGTCATGTAATGTTCCTGTTCCTACCTCTCCTTCCCAATAACCACTGGTTAACAACACTTGTTACTGTAACTGCAGGATGGATGCTGTCGCATAGTTGTTGCGGAGTGCCCGTTGAGATCATTCCTGGGCCGATAACTCCTTGAAAGAAATTCTTGATGCCTTAATTGTGATTGGAGAGCCTGAAATGAACTGTAATAATTGGTTCAACATTACATCTTAATTGTTTTATTTATCTTAAACATTGATTTTCCCATACATATTCTAGGGAAACATTTTATCTGGGGATAAGTCACCATCCCCCCCACCCACCATTTAATTCACACTCGTGTCCCGTCACCAGAACGCATGTGCCTACCCCTCAGTTTAGTATGTAGTGTGATAGTGTATTGGGAATAATTCTTTCTACAACAGAAGTGAGAAAACGTTCCATATTGGGGCCGAAACCAGATCTTAAGTTCGCGCTGAGGGCCACACTATTAATTATCACTGTTGAGTTAGTTAGCGGGCTCAAGATACTCGCATCTTGGGAGGATTGTTTACAGCGTGCCTGTACGTCTTATGCCTTTACTGGTCCTGTGCTCTGGGTAGAGTAATATTAAAATTTGAGTAATATATATTTATATATATATTTTTTTTTGCTATAAATTTTAAAAACTGTTTCAACTTACATAAAGTATTATTACATCTGGAAGAAATGAATTGCAGGCACAGTACCACAGAATTAAGTTTTTTGACATGTCTATGCAAAGACTATCGCTAGCTGAGAGCAGATGTGCAGGCCCGTGTTGGGGAGCTACAGCCGCTTTGTGTGTCTCTTAGATGCCAAAGCCATGTTGTTGAAGTGTGGAATAAGTAAATTGCGGTAAGTAGGTAGAGTTACGAATCTGAAAATCATGTATTTTTGTACAAATATTATTTAGCAGTTAGTTAGACGTAGATGTGTTTGAGTTCATGTGATCTGGGAGCTGTATAGATGTCGTGCAGTCATTCAGATGTGGTTACTGTGTCTATCTCTACGTGTGCTTTGTTTGTGAAAATCAGTGTAGACGTATCACAATCAATTATGATTATTTATGTCGGAAAACAATCTCATTTAAGTAACCCTTTTGTGAGTTGAAAGGTGACATTGAATTGTATCAATATGCTGGTGTATAATGGTAGCACGCTGCAGTGTATCCTCTTTGGCTTATAGAAAATTACAGTTGCCTTTTTTATTATAGGTTATGAATATAGCTGATTGTAAGCTAAAGGTCCATGGTTTAAATGTCATATAAACATTCACATATATTATTTCATGTGTTGTACGACTCCACATGCGTTCGACCCTGACGTGATCTGATAAGGTACGAGGCTTTGCGAAACATGTGCGATACCACAGACATCAACCCATCATCTAACCCAAGTAAATAAAGGAAAGGCTTTAAATTCTGCAGGAACACTTGAGTAGCAAACCCACGTAGGTAGTTTCTGAAGTAAAACAGATTCGGACGACAAACACCGCAAGGACAGTTGAGTTGCTGTAAAAATGCCAACATTTTGGTGAAAAAGCGTNAATAGCACAGACATCAACCCATCATCTAACCCAAGTAAATAAAGGAAAGGCTTTAAATTCTGCAGGAACACTTGAGTAGCAAACCCACGTAGGTAGTTTCTGAAGCAAAACAGATTCGGACGACAAACACCGCAAGGACAGTTGAGTTGCTGTAAAAATGCCAACATTTTGGTGAAAAAGCGTGAAATTCTGGTTTCCTCAGGTCGATTCACAATTTTTACTGGCTTACTAACGGGAAGTCTCAAAATGCCACCGTGTTCCGGGATCACTTTACAGCAAGGTGGTGGTAATTTCAGTTTTGATATTCAAACCTCTTATAATCTTCTCGTACAGATCTCAAGAAACTACTGATTATCCGACTGTACAGAATTTGAACAACGCAGGCCTACGTGTTTACCGAGGTGAACCTGGGAGACAAGAAGCTTTAGTGCCTTCTATGTGTAACGTGGCTGCTAACAGGAGGCAACGTTGAAGAGGAGTTCCTGGTAAGTGTGTTTTTGCAATGACTCAGCTAGGGTACGAGCCATCCTAGTAACTGCAGCAGAATTTCACTGTTCCGATCCCTTACATTAAAACCCTTTTTCTTAAGAAACCCATTAAAAAAAAATTTTAAGCTTCTGTTTTAAAATATATATTATAAATTTCAAGGAAATTGGTTGGAAAATTTATTTATTGCACTTTCTTAAGTTGCTTGACATTGTGTTTCTCTTGGTGAGCACTGTACTCTAAGAAGTGCATAATCTAATTATAGATACCATCCCCATTTTGATGTATGTGGGGGCGGGTCAAAGCCTCTGTTAAGACCATCCCTCACCACGAACCCTAATCCTAGACACAGTGGTGGGTCTTGTCAGTGGAATTCTACTGTGTGTAGTTGTGACAACTGATACATTGCTACCATAGCAGATAAGGCACTTGCATTTCCTTGTAACAGGAAACCAGTTGATGGTACGCATACCGGACAGATTTAGCAGACAACTGCACTGGTATAATTGCTCATCTCTAGCAGAAGGTAGCACACTTACATTTAACTACTCGGGAGCCGACATCTACTAGGTACCAGGGTGTACAACAACACGGTATATCGACTCCCCTCCGAATATTTGGAGGAGGGGCAAAAAAAAACTGCATCAGAAAATTTTTTCGCAAGTGCTACAAATATGTTGTAGCACGATGAATCGTATCCGGTCCTGTTAAGTTTCTCGAAGAGATTGCAGAAAGTTCAGAAGAAGTATCCACAAAATCTCACCGAGATTTGAAAAGCAGAAACATATTTCATGCCCCTTGTGTGTCTCGGTTTTCGATGAGACAGAAAAACTGAGTGTGGTATTGAAGTACAAAATACAAACATACTGTGCAACACTGGAACATCTGAGAACAAATTGTACCAAAGACAGCTTCAATAAATTTTTTATCAATGTGGAATAAAAAAATTAGTTAATTGAACCCCATTCTTGGTCACTTCCTTCACACAAGCATGCACCTATCATACCTAGTAGTTTGCTGCAATGAGAGGCTTGTGTAGGAACATATACTGTGAAGTTGTGGAGTATGTGATGGAAGCTGAGAACATCTTTAAACAACCAGTTTTTGAGAAATACTGTACACTTGAAAAAACACTTCTTTACCTCCCTACAGAATATAAGAAATATATGCAGTTTTGAGTGAACATAGGTGATTGTGACCTTATCAAATCAAGTTGCTAGCTGGAAATGTTATATGACCTACTAGCAAACCGGCCCGGCTTCGCCCGGGTACAATTGAGTTTTACAGTGATACACTAATAAATAAATTGGGAAAAGATAAAATTCATTTATGTGAAAACAGAATTATAAAGTTATACTATGTTGTCCTAGATTTTTAACTGACTATGGCAACCCAAAACGAAGGAAAAATTTTTTACCCGATAGCCTAAAAGTAGGGTATTGTTTTTGGAGTGTATCTGTGCAACTATCGCGTAGTTACCACATTTCTGCTTTCCAGCATCGATGTATGAAAATCAAAACGTTAGTTTCATCAAGTTGTAGCTTTAGAAATAAGTGTACCTAGGAACTACTTTTTGCGTTTGGCTGAGGGATCTTAATCGATCACCAAAGTTAAGCAACGTTCCCAGCGCCACACATTTGGATAGGTGACCGTTTAGTGGTGTAATATCTCAGCGCTTCCGGGCTTTGGAGGGCACGTTAAATATTCGGTCCCAGTTGTTATCGATTAATAGCAGTCGTTAAGTAATTTCAGAGGTACTTGGGGCCTGATAAACTCCGACACCAGAGGAAAACAATATTCGGTCACGTTCCCAGCCGTTGCAGAATCACGTTTTGTTGTTATTCCACAGGAACGGTACAATTTTCCGGGATAAAAAGTATCATATGTCCTATTCCAGGACCTAAAGTACCTACGTACCAAATTTCATCAAAATCTGTCCAGCAGTAATGGAGCTGAGTGGTAACAAACTTACACGCACACACACACACACACACTCTCTCTCTCTCTCTCTCTTATAATATTTAGTTATTATGTCAGCAACAAAACTGCACGTATTTTGTTTTGATTGTCCTGTGGGAGAAGTACGGTAGAAGTAAAAAGGTGTCACCCGTTCTTGTCCCGCGCGATTTTGTGTTTACTTGCCTAAGCAAAAGATGCGCGAATGCTAAGAAAGCCTTGTATTGTATTTACGTTGGTAGCAAGCAACGTTGTTACGTTTGGAAATGTACCTACCTAAATGTAATTAGATCTGTAAAAATAGCACAAATATGACACATCAGTAGATTTTCATTAAAATATGCTAAAACCTGTAAAAATAGCTAAAATATGCATTTGCATATAATCCGGTATTTAGTAATAAACTTTTCAAAAATGTGTATACATAGTCCTTTATTTTAAAAAAAATTGTTTACATAGAACATTTTTGTGGAATTGCTTACTAACAATATAAGTGGTTAATAAAGAATATTTTAAGATATGATTCAGTAATTTTATAGTGTTATCCATACCGTTGCAGTAATAATTACTTCACTTATGTCAAGACTTCTTCAGCAACTGATTTTGAGTGGAGGCAATATATGAATCATTTCAATCATTGTCAAGTCCAGAAAACTGCAGTATGACTTGTGCATTGTCTTTTTAATGCTGGGTTCAGGATTGGAAAAATTTAATGTGGTGACACAGTGATGAAGTACTATTTAAACAAACTTCAGTAATTTAAGACAGTAAGTTACTCTATGTTAAAACTGAGGCACACTCCAAACTAAACTGACTCTAATTTGTGTAAATTAAGTCCATAAACCTTGACGTTGGGATACACCATGGGGCCGCTTGATAATGAACACCCTAGGAAGTTGTGGTGTTGTCCGTACACGTCGTGTGCCTAGTCGACATGCACAACAGAGATTTTATTTACTGCAATGTTACAAACAACTTATTTCAGAACAGAATACAATTTACAAGCTTCACGATGCTAAAATGGCAAGTGTCTCGGGTTTAGTTGGGTTAAGTAAGGCAAGATGGTGTCCATTTTTAAAAGTGAATATTTTGGAGTGTCGGACACAGCGTTTATGAAGTGTGAACTTGCCTGTGACTCGTCGTGTTGAGTTTTCATGCCTGAAATATAGCAACGATCCTAGATTAATGTTAAACTGTAGGGCTGATAGAAGTGTTTGATCATCTGCACTAGTTTGGACACACTAGGGGCTTAAATAAAGTCGAGAAGAGCTTCTGGTCACGTCGAGGCAGTTGTGAAGTAAGTCACGCCGCTGCAGGTCCAGCTCGGTAGCACAGACCGGGGTCAGAGGTTGGCAATCCCACACAGGCTGGGGTCAGAGACCCTTTAGACCTGCTAGGAAAAGAAAAACAGGAAAAGTTCAAGAGTCCTTAAAAGTGAAGTTAATGCAGAACCAGTCAAGTGACAGTGGGGGGAGGGTTTTACATGTTCAATTGTTTTCAGGTGTGTGTCGGCCACATTTACTGATATTACCTCCAAACAAGAAGAACTTTGACCAGCTTTTCCCTGAGTCACAGTAGTGTATTTTGTATCATTTAATACCCTGAAAATTGCAGGTATATTAAAATTTATAGCCTCAACAAAAAAAAAACATGTTTTTATTAATTTACTCTTACTTACTCCCTTGTAACATAGTTGTTCTTATCAAAGTACACAAGGTGTTTATTGTTTTAAAGCGATAATGAATAATAAACTATATTGGCTAGATTTTAAATGCCAACCTGACATCTTATTTCCAGAAGCACTAATAAGGTTTCAATTGGAACATTTGGCCGTATTTCATACCCTCGCACCTCCTGGCAGCTCCCCATCACCGTGAAGGCTCGTACCCCGTCAGTAGCCGAGGGGGAAGCCATCACAGCGTGGGTCGGCGGCCGCCCACCACACAGCACTGTCCCTGTCCACGTCCTGGCGGCCGCTGCTGGCGAACCACGCGCCCCGCGTGATGACGTGACCCCTGCCGAAGGTGGAGCGGTCGTACCCGCTCACCGGCCATCGCACGGAGTGCCCCTTCGCCTCCAGCTGCAGCTTCACAGTCTCTGGGATCTCCGCCTCCAGCTCCACGCTCCACGGCTGCCTGTGCACACCAGCGTCCGCACATGGAGTAACCGAGGGCCGGCTCACATGCAGCTGCTTCACGCCTCCGAGACTCGGAGGCAGGGTGGCACTGATACTCAGACACGCGTCAAATAACCAGTTGCCTCTGCGTGCAATGTATTGAACCTGCGAGAAAGCTTTCCTTCATGCTGCATGTATCTCCCTCTTCTAGTAAGCAGGGTGCACCTGGATAAGTCAGGGAATGCTCTTGGCCAGGGAAAAGTCGGCAAATTTTGTAAAATTTATAAAATGTAAAAAAAATTTATTTAAGAAAATTAGTGAAGTGTAAAGTTTATATTTTAAATTGTAGAAATTTTTTCCCCAGTAATCAAACCTGGGGAAAATGTGCTTACAACTATTTTCAGCTGCTATGTTTGTATTTATCATTGATGGATGTCAATAAATGTTTACCATCTATGTAGTGCACTTCCTTTCAAAGTTTTTACATTTATCTATGTATTTTCATATGGAGTTGAACATGTTACAGGTTACGTGATTTAATACAAAATTATTTTTAAAACCAGTTATGCTGGAAATTTGAAGCTCTGGAGATGTGTCATTATGTATATTCAGCAGATGCTGATGACATTGTAATATTCTTTACATATAATCATTTTCAATTTATTTATTATTCATTAAAGTTGTATTATATTTGTTGAAGAGTTTATATTAAATTTACATCCCCAAATCTGTGTTATCAAATGTCGACACTGTGTTTTTATGTTCATCAAGGCAAACTGCAATGTAAAATTAATACTTTTGTGCCATTTTTCTTGAAAAAAACAGTGATAGTAAATGTAATATTTTGTGCAGATTTTATCAGGAAATGCAGTAATACGTAGAGTATGTTGAAATAAGACATTTCTTAAGTTTACAATATATTTGTGATAAAACTTTACTGTCGACTATTCTGCGCCATATTTTAGTTAAACGTAACATCTGTGTATATGAGATGCTGGCTACAGAGGTTTTGTTCTCCAAGCAGCATTGCAGTTTTGTTTTGTGAAAATTTGGGTGCTGACTGTAGAATGTAATTATTGTATCTGGTGCACTAAGGTAATGTTTTTACTGTTCCCATTGAATTATACAATTGAAGTTTAAACTTACATCATGAGCAGAGATTAAGCCAAAATGAGCAGTCAGGGGAAAATGCAAAAATAGACAACAGATCTGGAGACTCGGCTGGCCAAGGAAGGGAGTGTGCAGAACGGAAGCAGTCGTGGGTAGGTCTCTGGATGGCGCAAAGAGGAACTGTTGGTCGAGTTTGTGCATGTTGGAGGATAAAACATTCCTCTCTTGTAGTGGTCATTCTGGAACCTTAGAGCCTTCCTAACATATCGTTTGCCCCCACCACCATCATGTAGTTTAGTTGTAACGGTCCGGGTGAGGGGAGGGGGGAAGTTCCATACAACGACCATCCT
This sequence comes from Clitarchus hookeri, assembly GCA_002778355.1. Lineage (NCBI taxonomy): Eukaryota > Metazoa > Arthropoda > Insecta > Phasmatodea > Phasmatidae > Clitarchus > Clitarchus hookeri. The sequence continues at coordinate 85,758 of NQII01004950.1, forward strand.
GCCTCATTTAGTCTTTTAACGATTCATCCCCTCGCACACTCATACCTGAGTTGAATGCTTCACCGAACCATACTAGCTACTCACTCACGTTAAATCTACATGCACGTTAATGGGACAGCCTTTGTACTGCACGTAGCGTCATCCTACAATCCAGGGGAAGCCCACCTTTTGTCTGTACCTTCTCACGTCTGTAGTTACATAAAGAGTTTGTCACAGTGACACATTTGTTTGTACTAGGCATTTGAAAATGCTTTTGTCGAAGTTATGGAGCTCAAGTGAACTTACCACATGGCAATTGATGGTGAACAAGAAAGCTGCTAGTTCGGTTTTTACCTCTCCGATGGTCACACGATCCTCTGTGTATGTTATCGTCCTGCCGTATGTGGGTACCTTCACGTGTCCACTGCTCCTAAATTAATCTGACTGTCTATCTGTGAACACCAAACAACCGAGCTGACAGGCAGATACTGCTGCATTGCTGGTCAACATGGAGTGGCTAACTTGCTTCTTGTTTTCTTGAGCTGACAGCAGTGACAATATCTCTCTCTCATCTTGAAGATTTGTTGTTGACATAATAACTTGCTGTGCACCGCTAGTTCCACTCGTCTTTGATTTTAGGACAATTTAAAGTGGACTCCGTGGGCAAAGCAGGTGACATGAATCAAATTAGGATAAAATACTTTGAGGGATTTGGCTGCCTTGATCATATAGGGGGCTGCATCTGAGAGAAATATGTACTCTCTTTCATCTACAGAAGGACTTGGAAATACTTTTTTATACCATCATTCACAAATCTGGCGATGGTAGAATGATTTGTCTTCTCAAGTTCTTTGCAGGCTACCAAATAAGAAGAAGAAGAAGGCTCTAGTTTCAATTTTCCGATCATTAGATTCGCAATATAACGGCCGCAACTGTCTGTAGTTTCGTCAGCTGAAATCCATACAATGCTATCTTTGAGGTCATTCCGTATTTCTTCCAAAACATTTTGGTAAATTGTTGGTATGTAATTTTTACGTAATGTTGATTCATTTGGTATATTTTGATTCAAACAAGGGTTTGCTAGAAAACGTTTGAAGGTAGGATTTGGTAGTTTGTAAACAGGAATATTACTTGCAAGGAATGCTTCACATAAATCCAAGCAAAACTAATTTTTTTGTTTGCCTTTAGAAATAGAGGCACTGCTACTCGCTGCAGTTAGAAGTTGTTGTCGTGGACCCTTCTTGTTCTACGCTGCGATATGATTTGGATTAACATGCAGGTTTATTTGAAATTTTTTCATCCACAAAACACTTTTCTCACAAACTAGACAGAATAAAATGTTCCCGTCGTAAGTAAATATTCCAGGGGGGGGGAGAGAGAGAGAGATATATATATATATATATATAAAATCACTGCTGTCAGCTCAAGAAAACAAGAAGCAAGTTAGCCACTCCATGTTGACCAGCAATGCAGCAGTATCTGCCTNAACATTTTGGTAAATTGTTGGTATGTAATTTTTACGTAATGTTGATTCATTTGGTATATTTTGATTCAAACAAGGATTTGCTAGAAAACGTTTGAAGGTAGGATTTGGTAGTTTGTAAACAGGAATATTACTTGCAAGCAATGCTTCACATAAATCCAAGCAAAACTAATTTTTTTGTTTGCCTTTAGAAATAGAGGCACTGCTACTCGCTGCAGTTAGAAGTTGTTGTCGTGGACCCTTCTTGTTCTACGCTGCGATATGATTTGGATTAACATGCAGGTTTATTTGAAATTTTTTCATCCACAAAACACTTTTCTCACAAACTAGACAGAATAAAATGTTCCCGTCGTAAGTAAATATTCCAGGGGGGGGGAGAGAGAGAGAGATATATATATATATATATATAAAATCACTGCTGTCAGCTCAAGAAAACAAGAAGCAAGTTAGCCACTCCATGTTGACCAGCAATGCAGCAGTATCTGCCTGCCAGCTCGGTTGTTTGGTGTTCACAGATAGACAGTCAGATTAATTTAGGAGCAGTGGACACGCGAAGGTAGCCACATACGGCAGGACGATAACATACACAGAGGATCGTGTGGCCATCGGAGAGGTAAAAACCAAGCTAGCAGCTTTCTTTTTCACCATCAATTGCCATGCGGTAAGTTCACTTGAGATCCATAACTTCGACAAAAGCATTTTTAAATGCCTAGTACAAACAAATATGTCACTGTGATGAACTCTTTATGTTCTGCAGTCGACACTCAACATCTTTGCCTTTGTTTTCAGTGGTGTCACTGTACATAAACATGGAATGCTAAGCACTAATTGTCGGAGCAGAATGCCATAGAAAGGAAAATTATCACAGAATCAGCTATCACAAACTCTAATAAAAGTGTCCTCAATTAGCAGAGCATATACGTGAAAATATTAAAACTGAAACATGCTTTCACAAAGTAGGAATTGAACTTCTAATTAAAATTGAATTTGCTTCCCTGGACACACTTCCTGGTGCCCCAATCAGAGCCTTCCTATAGTACATTCGAGAGAGTGCCTCGATCATACATGTACCTCGGGTTTTGTGATGCGTGCATCCTCTTGACGTATCAAACCTGAGCTAAGGCATACAGGACTTAACTTCAGATGCATCCGATGCCCACACCGACTTGGCTGCTAACGTGCTACCGGAGGGCTCGCCGTACCGCGAACGGGCTTGCACGGGTGTAGCAGAGTTTAGCAGCTCACCAGTTATAGAAAACATTCCTCTTCTTTAGTTGACTGCAACTGTGCTTTGTATACAGTTTCTCGCCAGGGAAACGGGACAAATTCATGTTCCAAAGTGTAGTAGGTCTTGTGTTGTTGTCTCTGCTGCATCTTTCTCAAATTTTTCATTCATATTTAGTTGCTAGGTGTTTTGAGGTGATACAGTATCTTTTCCATCTTGTTTAATATTTTTTTTTATTGTAGCCTACTCTTCAGATTATATTTTTTGAAAAATTGGACTGTCAGAGCATAGGGTATATCTTAACAGATGTTTGTAAATTCACAATATTTTGGCAGGCTTTTGTTGCATCTGTAACCATAATAAAGATTTATTCATTATGTATTCTTTTTCAGTCTCACATGAGAAAATGCAGACTGAAATCAGTCCATTCTGGTTTCAGGAATTTTGCAAAGTAGTTTTAATATTCATATCACATATTAAGAGTAAGTCAAACAGTAACATAAGTAACACAAGATGGCAAGGTTTAAGAGGCCCTGCACAATGACAACGCCTTAGCAGGGAACACCTGACATTCAGGACGTGGCGAGGACTTGGCCTGGTATGCGGTAAGGAACCACCCCAGGATTCTCCTGGAAAGTATGTGCTCTGCGGATATCTGTAGAGAATTGTTTTGTTTCTCTGGTGTTTTTCCTTTATTAATGTTTCTTTAATTTTGTCCATGCCCTGTCTGCTATTGTTGTTTTTAATTCTATTTTTTTGTCTGTTTTGCCAGTTTCTTAAAGCCATTTTTAACCAGAAATCTTTGTATTTAATCGAACATGAATATTTTCCGTTTCAACTGGGGTTGTTTTTTATTTCTGTTTACTATATGTTCACTTTTTTCCATTTGCTTGACAGTTCATCTTTTATTAGCCATGTTTTTATGATCACTACAATCTCTGTTGCTTCCTAGTTCTTTTTCGTCCTGTTCTTTGTGTGTTATTGGTTTGTGGTGTTTCTTTTCCCTGTTCTGAATTATGTTTCTTGATGAACTCGATACATTTTAACTGTGTTATTAAACATACCATAAACATTAAACTTCCAAGGTGATGACAGATTTGTTGCCCGTTAAATATTTGTGGAACCAGATGGTGTCCTAGCTTCCTTTACGCCAGAGCGTTCGTGATGTGGAGCGTCATTTGCAATATTTGAGAGCGAACCTGCCGCTGTTTGTATTCCATGTCCGATCATTCCAATGCGTGTACTGTATTTAGGTACCAGGTGGTGCGACCAAGTACTAACTGTGCTTTTATTCTTCGTTATTTCCTGTGCAGTCACGCTTACAATGTCATGTTTGCATCCAGTTGTTCCCACTTGGTGGGAAAATTTTTATGATTGTGAGTGCACGAGAGTCTGACTTGAAAATTTTGATGAATCAAGAAAAAATTATGTAATCTTGAATGTGGAAGAGAATAAAAAGACCACCTTTCATACTTCATGGTTTCATATTTTTTCAAAATTATTCAAATTTTTTGTTTTACGTAATTTTTTAAATAGATTTGACATTGTTTTAAATTAAATTTTTGTTAGAATTTTTAGTTTATAATTTTATCTTTAGCATTTTTGTGGATCATGCATTTTTTGATTTTTTACTTATAAACAGGAATATTTCAAATTTATTTTTAAAAAAATATATTTCAATTGTGATTTTTTACAATGCCTATTTTACATACTTCTTATATCTCCCTAAATTCTGGTTGCCTTGCTAGCAATTTCAATGTTGAAACTCAAAATGTTTCTTCATATAATATCATTCAAACTCAAATTATCTTCTACTACTAAACTAATTACATGCTCAACTTTTTTATTTACCTGTTGTTCACGTTTATCATAAAGCGTGGGTTATCCAGAGCTTGCTGTGGATCTAGACCGAAATCAATCATTCTCAGTAACACCTGCAACAGAAAATTTTTTTCAGCAATAAATTTAGTAATGGTTGCAGATTCAAAAATGTGCAGCAAATTTTGTACTGCTTGGTTGTGACGTAGGTAACCTGTGCTGTTATAGTAGAGAGATTGGAGTTATAGTAGAGAGATTGGAGTTGCTCGTCAGACAATTCACGTCCCACCGCAAGCAACAACTCTCGTAACATTTGTGTGTGTTAACCATTTACGAATGTGTTAGATAGCCAATACCGCCCCCCACGTTCACAAATAACACCCGTAAGGTAGATAAATTGATTTCAAATAAAAAATGTTACACTAGGGTGTCATACAGATGTATGTAGATTTGATTGTTTTCACTTTACGCGCATACTAATAACTGTTCTGAAAATGGAATGGCGATAACTGTTTTTACATTTATGGGGCTTGCTTGCAGCAATAAACAGTTTAGCACTCGCAGATTATCATGCATGAAAATGAAGCATTGACTGATCAAACTCCTTGTTTTAAATTTACTGCAAATTAAAGTGTTTGTCAGCAACACTCGGGGAGATGTAGCGAGCGGCCTTACAAACTGGCACTTGTTGTTTCCCGCGACCACCTGGTAATACGTGCTGTGTATTGCCCTCATGCTAGGCAGTCGAGTACTACTGTTTCCTCGAAAACATGTTTTACGATGTAAACAGTAAACTGAACACCTTTGAAAGCCCAGCCTAAGATCTACTTCACTCATTACATGGTGTCCTTCACCACATGTACATTCAACATTGCCATGGGCCTCATCACGTTATCAATGCACCATCATCTTAGATTGTAGAATTGTTAGGCATGCAAACATGTTGCTTATATGCAAGTTTTTACTCTCTGAATAAAAAAAAACACTACCTTCATTAGACACAAATCTAAACACACATACACACAGAGTCTCAGGACTATTTTTATTTCTTCGCTGCCAATGGGCACTGTAAAGGCTGGGTTACAATTGCTTTAGTACAGGCACAGCATATGCTGGGACCCACAATACATGCATAGCACAATTCTTAAAGTTAGTTATTTTGTTATTGATGTGGTTATTGTTTTCGCAATGTGTTGTGCCAGGTATCAAAATGGACAAAACACCAAAATTTTGTTAGTCACAGCACAACATTTAGTAAAAATGTGTTACNTCGCTGCCAATGGGCACTGTAAAGGCTGGGTTACAATTGCTTTAGTACAGGCACAGCATATGCTGGGACCCACAATGCATGCATAGCACAATTCTTAAAGTTAGTTATTTTGTTATTGATGTGGTTATTGTTTTCGCAATGTGTTGTGCCAGGTATCAAAATGGACAAAACACCAAAATTTTGTTAGTCACAGCACAACATTTAGTAAAAATGTGTTACCCTATGTATGCCACCAATTTTTCTAAACGCTAGTCAAAAGCATTAATTTTTAACTATTTTCATTTTCACGTGAATTTGGTGGTATGAATGTTCTGTTTGGCCCCACACAGCTCACAAGCGCAGGATATAATATACTATAACTTTCACCTGTGCTCCTCGCATGTGCTTCTTTCTGCGTATGTGTGTTATGCATGGTTGTGGCAAGTATCGTGCTAACACACATTCTGCTTTCTGTGCTAAATCAATCGTAGCTCGTCCGTACCATACACTTGACCACTAGTAGTCGTAGAGGATGGTGAAGACGGTCTCACCTGCACGTGCGCTTGGGGCTGCATGAAGCCGCCCATGATGCCGTAGCAGGCGAGCAGCTCGCCGTCGCTGGTCCTCGTCACCATGGACGGTATGATGGTGTGCTGGCACCGCTTGGAGGGCCCCACGCAGTTGGCCGACTGCGGGTCCAGGCTGAACAGTGCCCCTCGGTTCTGCACACACACACACACACACACACACATGCGAACTCTCCAGTTCTTACCGCAACCCTGTACACGTTCATTGCCACTCAAGACATGCTACAGGTGTGTCGCCTCTGCCCTCCACTGCAACTGTGTCGTTTCTATACGCAGGGCCGTCGACAACCCCTAAGGTCCTGCGGGCAGATCATTTTGTTGGGCTTCCTTCCCTATTTTAATGCACAATTTTTCCAACCATTCACTCTCCTACCTACCTACCTACCTGGAGCTGGTTTTCACATTTGAGTGCGAGAAGCTCATGAGCGATAAAGTCGATGCTACCCCACACATGAAGTGCACAATCGCTGCTATGTGCAGGGCTCTCGGCAGGTGTCAGTCTGCATGGAGTTGCTTGAATGGCCGGTATGCTCAGTATGTTCAGTATGAGTGATATGGTTGGTCGATATGGTCATTGGGTTGACCAGCTAGTATGGGAGTTTGGAATGGTCAGGTGATACAACAGTTTGTACGGCAGGTTGGTCTGGTCGGAAAGTAAGGCAGTTTGGTTTCGACGGACTTGATTGTTGTGTGGTATGGATGGCAGGACTTACCAGTTTGTCGGTCTTGTCAATTGGCATGTCCAGTCAGCCTTAATGGCTAGCAAGGATTCATTTGAGGTTCTCTTTTGAGGTCTCACATGGCGATTGGGTTCTTCAATGCAAATTTTTCCTGGTTTCAAAATTTTCAACAGATTTTTGTAATGTATATTATTTTAATTTTCCGACTTTAAATGTATTTCAAGGTCACTACCCGCCACAGTTATGGTCACGGCAAACTAATATGATAGTCGGGGTAAATAATGTAAACAAATGGCCGATGTCGCACTTTGTCTGCCTTCCTGCAAGACTTCTTGTTTTAAGAGCATTTAACACAATCAATTTCACTTTAGATTTTCTTCAAATTTATTTAATTAAATTACTTGAATACTGTGTTACATCACTCAAGACGTCATAATCACAGCCATTTTGTCTCTCAAGCCATTGAAATCATTGAATTACACAAATTCCTTCAAATATATAGAACATGTTCTATATTTTCTTGAACACAATTTTGCAACTAGCGCACTGTATTATTAAAATAGTACTAATATTACATGTAGTGACAAAATACAGATATTTATATGTACTTATGCTACAAAAATATTTAAATAACATGTTTATTTCATGCAAAGTAAAATATATTATACATTTCTTTCATGTTATTATATAATTTTTGCAAAGTGCAATATCTGGAAATGTTTGAAATAAAATATTGAACATAATTATTATTTCAACCAGAGTATTTACAGAAAATTTTCAAGTTCCCACTTAAGTATTTATTGAACAGGTTACAATTGCATGTGTGAAAAGCCTTTCAAAACTTTTTCAATTTCTATTGAATTCAATCCACTGAAGTACATGTGAACACTTTCAGTATTCAATAAGTTGAATTCAATTGGTTAATTTAATAAAATACTTTACCATGTGAAATGGCTGTTAGGAACTCCTTGGCTCACACATCGAAGTGTCTTGAGTCTGTCTAGCTGATGTGTGGGCTTTTTGACTCATTTATTGAAGTGTCTCGATGCTACCTTGGTCATTTTCAATAAGTCTATAATCCTTTTCGCTCATTTAAGGGCTTGTGATAAACATTAAAAATATTTTTTTTAATTTGGTGAGCAAAAAATAAATTTTGAGAGAAAATGGGTCGTTTTTGGTGATCGCCCGAAGTCATTTACGCGTTCCTCGCTCCTCGCCACTATCTCGCCCCAGACTCCCCATAATCGTCCTACTTTTGTAGGGACCTGTGGATGGACTAGTCTGATACAAGCTCCCTCCACAAGCAGCGCCTTTATTGCAGAGCACAAACAAGCCTCAATTAGCAGCAGTCGACATACTCGGGTCGGCCTGACTGTGAAGAGCCCAGTATTCTCGGTAGAGTGGCCACTTTTGTAAACCCTCTCATTTGGAATAATAGCCAGTAAATATATTTTATTTTAGCCTTAGATGTTAACTCCCGAGTGCGGTAGAATCTAAACGCAATATTTATTAAAAAAAGGTAGTTATGGGATAAAAAAGGCGGAAACAAAAAAGGAACTTGAAAGTACTCACTCTACAGTGAACAGACTATAAACCACAGCTGCCCTGGGGAATAGCTGTATCTCTTGGATTCTCATTATGACAAGACTGCCCCATCCCCTTTCCCTAATTAAGGGAGTGCTGAAAGCCAGAGCCTTAAATCACTTGAGGCAATCAGGCCATGGCTAAGATGCCGCCCAACCACTTGCTTGTATCCAGTCATCCAGGAAAGTTCCAGGGTGGTGATTTACTTCATGCTAGCGACTGATAATCAGACATATCGATGGGTGAGCCTTAGACAACAAAGCTGGATGTTTTCATTCGAAAGGTAAATTTAACTTGTCCAATCATTGCTTAATCTATCTCCTGCATAATGAGAGGATCTGTCAAATACAGTTCTAAAAAAAAGTTTTGCATATGCTGGATTTGTGCACATTTTATTGTGCTGTGTGTATGTAGGTATATTATGCATTAAGAAAAGTA
>NQII01004950.1:94889-114467 GCA_002778355.1 Clitarchus hookeri
GATTTGGGACACGCACATCCTGTTCGGTTGGTGGCGGATCAATACAGCGTATAACCACCTCTAGCCCAGAGGTATTCTCGCACATGACGAGGCATACTCAGCACCAAACAATCCAGCTTGTCTTGGGGCAGAGTACCCCACTCTTGGATAGCAGCATCTGTCAGTTGCTGAATGTTTGCACGAGGGGTAGGAGGGTTGGCAATTGCTCCATTCAGTTCACTCTATGCATGTTTCACACAGTTCATGTCCGCCGAATATGTCGGACACTCCATGAGCTGTATGCCATTCATCGCAAGGAACTGATTGACCACTCTGGCTCGATGGGTACGAGCATTATTACCCACCAGTGTGAAGCCCTCGCCCAGCATAGCAGCAAAACCTGTAACTACAGGTTGGAGAATGTTGTACCAGACCAGTCATGTAACCCTGAATAGGAATGAGCATCCTAAGTCGACCAAACATGATCCCAGCCCAAAACATGACAGAACCCCCTTGCTGCTGATGATGCTCCTGGATGAAAGACTTGTTCCTTCGCTCACCTGATCGTCTCCAGACTCGAATGCGCCTGTTGTATGGATGCAAGCTTATGGTGACCTCACCAGCAAAGAGTGTATGCTTCCACTGTTCCGGATGCCACTGGCAATGTGTTGTTGCCCACCTCATGCAAGCTGTGCTATGGTGGGGTTGAAGATGAGCCTTTGGCAACGGCCTACCTTCTAGCAGTCCCGCATCATGTAGCCGATTTCGCACCATCTGCCTTGACATATTCACTCCAGTTGTCCTCCGAAGATCCTAGCATAAAGATGTAGCAGTGCTACGGGGCCGCCAATATGCTGAAAGCACCACATACCAGTCCTCTGTGCAGGTTATTTTGTGTGGGCGTCCCGTCCAGTGTCGATCAACAACCGTTTGTGTCTCTTGGAGCCGACTCCACACCATAGAGACATCACTTTGACTCACTCGAACACACATGGCGACATGTAATTGTCGCCAGTCCTCTTGCAACACTGTGAGAATTCGCACATGCGGTCAGTCGTCGAAATGGGTTCTCGTGGCATGTTTACCAGAGTCCTACAAGTGATTTCTCTACACCGTTGACCATACAAGTGATGTTAAACCGACCGAAATGCCATATGCCCCCTATCAGCCACCTGTGGAACCTGCTCTCGGGCTAGTGGCACTATGTGCCTCATACATATGCCTATGGCACATATGGTAAACATGTTGAAGGTTCCACAACATTAACTGTGTGACATGATATGCAAAACCTTTTGTGAGCACTGTACATTGGGCAACAACAGCAATTGTGAACAAGCCACAGAACATAGCCTACTACTCTATGGAGCTTTGACAAGCGACTACGACATTCCAGCAACTGCTGCAGTTCATCAGTTTGAAGAGGCAGAAAGTTCGATAGTGCTAGGTTGTTCTGTGCTTACAGTAGGGTCGACAGTGGGCTCAGGAACAATCTAAATAGGTGAGAGGGAGGATGTGTGTCCCGACCACTCTGCAGGCAGCAAGCCCATAGAGTAGTAGTCAGATCGAATGTCCTCTTAGTGAACATTTCACCAAGAATACTGTCCACTCTTGAATATAACTCACACAATTCGCTACATAGGTCTTCAGTTTCTGTGGTGCAGAATTAACCCAATACAAAACTCCTAACTCATTCCGGGCAGTTTGGCTACTGACTGAAAATCACGATTTCATTTGTACATTTCCAGCAGATGGAAAATTAAACATGCCAGTACCAAGGCTCCAGACATCTCCTGTCGATGCAAGGACATATTATTGAATTGTGCGACCTTAGACTTTACTACCATGAGATGTACAGTTAACTCAACATCGCAGACCACACATACATGCACAGCAGCTATATAGCCAATTTCAGATAAATCAAAAACCCATTTAAACGATACATGCAGTTTGAAAAGCCACTGGACAGTCTGAGTACAGCAAGGGTTGTCAAGAGAAGATGATAATTACTGAAATGTTCATATGTGCTTACAACAGTATGTGGGAAAGCAGAGAACTGACCAAGTTTTATCAACCACAACTGTTGGAATTTATGTTTAGCGAACATTATCAAAAGTGTAAAAAAATTCAGGAGGGTCAAAATTCCGAGTCAAGTATAGTACATTTCATTTGTGGTACACATCAGTGGGGCTGTGTATCGTACAAATAGGCATCAGTAATTTTATTCGATTAGAGCCATAGCACTTTCACTGTCCAATTCACTGTCCTGGGCCTTGGAAAAGGACACTGGGGACTGAAAATCATCAGGAGGGAGCCAGTCTAGTAGTGCAGAATGATTGTTCGCGAATTAGTGCAACTAGAAGCCACCCTTCTGGATAAGTGCAGTGAACTCTCGCTGAATTCCCAATGCAGTTTCCAATTGATATGATCCAGTAACAATATCTCCACTGTAGATGTCCTACAGCAGCACCTTTGATGTAAACAGGAATTGCTCTAATGCATCTGTACCAAGCTGACAAATAGTACAAATGGCCAAAATAAGGCTTGAGACACTCCATAAATTATGGTTTTTACATGGTAATCTTCATCCAATTCTGTATCATGAAATCTCTACACAATTTGCTGAAAAAGTCCAGGTGGTCACGATGCGCAGCTATCTTTCGATACATTTGTTTTATATTTACAGTAAATATCACTGAATGGAGATGAAAATTATGCAACACTCTCACAATATCCCTCTGTAGTTCGCCATTTAAGAAGATCATCGTTCAGCTACACATTTGTTTTATATTTACAGTAAATATCACTGAATGGAGATGAAAATTATGCAACACTCTCACAATATCCCTCTGTAGTTCGCCATTTAAGAAGATCATCGTTCAGCTACACATTTGTTTTATATTTACAGTAAATATCACTGAATGGAGATGAAAATTATGCAACACTCTCACAATATCCCTCTGTAGTTCGCCATTTAAGAAGATCATCGTTCACCTACACATATGTCGAAAACTTGGGAGAAGCTTCAATCGCCACATGGAGCTTGGTGGTCGAACTGTCAGGCTTCACCACGCAATGGCAAATTATGTAAAATCAAACTGAAGAATTCAGCTCTGATTTCGGAACTTCCTCCATCTCCTCACCTAAGCAGACTTCCGTTAACTCCTAATAGATCTTCTTAAACGAGGCATCGCTACTTAGTCTTTTCTCAAGTCGTAACCGTAGACTAACAGAGAGGGATGTTGAAGTTCCCAGTTTCACTTCTGGCTTGGTAAAGAGGATAACTTGGCTCAAGCAACCTTCTGTGTTCCTGCTGGGGGTTCGCAGAAACAACTCCTCGTAGAGAACGCATCGTTTTGTGAGAAGTGCTTTTTTTGTGGGAATTATTCCAGCTCCCAAAATTTCTTCATTACAGCTAAAAGTGGTGGAGTAGTTGCCACCGAGGATATGCAGAAAGTTGAAGCCACAGAAGAATCAGCTTCTACCCTCACCATCAAGATCCTCCCGAGAGTTGACATGAGAGCCTTGGGCGAGTGATTAGTAATTTGAGGCAGAATGAATGTATCAAGAGTAAACCAAGAATAATGTTTGCCAGCTGGACTAATTATGACCATGGTGTAAAACCTGGCAATATTCAGTTGTATATTGGATAAACCCTCTACAGGCAAGTGCTTGCCCTTGCAAGATAAGCTGATGTATTTGAGTCATCGCTTAATAGTAAAGATGGTCTGGTTTTCAAAGTCAAATAAGGCACAAGGTCTGTGGATGGTCGTGCACATCAAGAACTTTTACTTTAGTTGTTGATGGTACAAGTTTTGACACAGCAGGCACACTAGCTGCAGATGTAACAGTTGGCAGCATTGAAGTCGGGTTTATGTTCGATGGCTGCGACTGTTCGTCATGCTCATTGTCTGAAGCATGTTGCATTTCCCCCCATTTTGGAGTATTGGCTTCAAAATGTAGGAACAATTTGGTAACTAGAACCACACTGGTAATATTATACTACAATCAGGCAATTCTTTGACTGGTGTGAATATCCAAGACAGTTCAAACAAATTTTCTTATAGTTGACTACAGAGTACCTCCACTGTGGACCCAGCTGGGTAAAATCCACTCACTTGAATAAAGTATGTGCATTACTGCATTAGAAACAGCGTGATGACATGCTACTGGCTTTCACCAGGAAGTTACTAGAAGATTGCCATTTTGATGGAGTTCTTGACCACGACAATATATCCCGAGAAATGTTATGAATCGAAGCAGGTATGGCGATCCTTACTGATGGGGATCATTTCCCATTGTGTTTGCAGTCACACAGGGCAAAATTAAGACCAACTGTCTAACTGTAACATCGGGAGTTTTCAAAGGAATGGTGTTTTTGATAACTGTTAGTAGTTGCCACAGTAAAGTGAGTTCATATGCTGACATTGGGTGCATTCAGAAGAGCTCGACACATACTGAGATGATTAGTCTCTTGTCAAAAGTGGCTGGTCTCAACATTCAGACCACATCAGAGTTCTCTTCGGTCAGAGGCCTGAATCAGTGAAAGTGGGTCTTTGCTCACTGCATTCCTTTATATGCTCTAACCCTTCAGACTCTACTCTGACATATTCTAATCAGTCAGACTGAATGTATTGGCAACAAAGGTAATAAATAAGTCAGTAATATTGACCCACTCCTGTGGGCTCCCAGTATGAGTGGGAGTGCGAATTGCAGACACACCGGCCTTATTATTGTCCGACCCTCTTGTCACAACTAAACGAGTCCACTGCAGCCATCACAGAACAATAGCACTCTTCGAAGGCTACCACTCGCCCAGTATATGTTTTTTCGGTAAAGTCTGGGATTTAATGAGGCTGGGGCCTGACGTAAAATAGTCTATTTCAAAACTGCTGTCAGAGGTGCGAGGTCTCGAGCCATGGCGTTAATGAAGCTCCTAATCGCGTGATCCACATCCGTTCTTTGCACCAGGTCCGAAAATGCTTTATCTGCCCTTCAGTAATCCAGTACCATAATAATTCTGCTTGCTGCCTGCGACTCTATTACTTCGAAATACAATACACTAGCGGCTACCCGTGACTTCGTCTGCATATATATCTTCAGAAAGGATAGCCTATTATGTTGTATGAGTAATAATATTATTTTTTAGGCTTCTATTTACTGCAATATACTCCTATAAACTATGTTAAACGATTTTTTCGTTCAGCGTAAACATTTAGATTTTGCGATTTAGAAACATGTGAGCAAGCTACGTAGAGCTGACCGTAGGAAAAACATGGCGTGCCCAAATATATCCCTGCTACCTTTAAGGTTTGACCATGTGATTTGTTGATAGTCATTAAAAATGCAACTTGTAATGGGTACTGCAGACGTTTAAAATTAAATGGTAAGTTATTAGGTGTAATTGGGATGCGCGGTATAAGCACATTGTCTCCCTTGGCTTCTCCAGTTCAGATTGTGGCCTTGACAATATGCCTTCCTAGTTCGGTGACGCAACCGAGTACCGTTGCACAATCTTGGCGCGTCCAAGTTGCGCATTAACAAAACGGGTATACCTACCTTTAATTCCAGCTTATGGGATGGCACTCCGGATAGCTCCAAAGAGTTTAGGAACTCCACGGGATAGCTCGTAGTGTCATCGGATGACATTAATGTGTCGATGGAGTAGTACACTGATGTTTCGCTAGTTATTTCGTCCAAGATTTTTTTATTTATATATACAGTCTCATTTTTCGTGCCAGTATGGTTTTTTCACACAACCAATTTTCGTCATGAATGTATTGTTGCAGATTCGGAAAAACTTGAGCAATAAGCTCGTTCTTCCGAATCCACAACATGACAAAATTGGTGTGTGAAAAGAACCATAGCTTTATGGTCGGTTTCTAGACGGCCTTCACCAATTTCAAGGAGTTTTTGAGCATATGCACCTGACTCGACATCGCTGAATAACTGGACTCGCAAGTTAGTGGTGAGATAAAGCTTTTCAACTTTGGTCCACAGATATGATGCTTTGAGACATGAGTTAATTTCGTCTGCTGCAGTGCCTCTCTCGATAACACGTAAAGTCTGTCTAAAATCCCCCGCCAGTAACACTACCACACCACACATCTACTTTTGATAGCTTTGTATGTCTTGTAGACAGCGATCAAGCGCCTCGATGGCGCGTTTGTGTGACTAATATGAATACAGACAGTGACAAAAGAGGTGTGCTGGTAAAACCCAGAAATAAATAGTTCTTAAGTAAACTATTACACTGAGTGCGCACGAATGCGGTGCGAACCATTTTAGCAGCGCGCACTCACTTTCTCATCGTCGTAACTTTTAAAATATTTGTCCAAATTACGTAGTGTAAAAGACAAAGTTTATCTACTTTAAATATCAGAAGTGATAAAAGTATTTATTTTGATAAAGAATCAATTTGTTACTACAAAATGTGCAGTGGAAATATAGTATCATATTTTATTGTATTTATGGTTCACTATTTTTGGCAATAATGGCTTACACATAAAAGATAGACATATGCTGTCGCGAACTCTTTTGTAGAACTTTTTAAGATAAACATTTCCGCCATACATTATATTCGTGTAACTCTTACGGTTTTTGCAGCGCACGCTACAATGGCTCGCAGATGGCAGAATTTTTTCCGACTTATTTGACACTAATCGTTATATTTTGGCCGATTTACACAACATATCTTTAAAAATTATAGCCTATGTGCTATTCTGATGTATGAGCTATATTATTGTAAAGTTTCATTAAAATCCATTCTGTAGTTTTTGCGTGAAAGAGTAACAAACATCCATACATTCATCCTCACAAACTTTCGCGATTATAATATTAGTAGGATTTAACTGTGACAAGAAGTAGTAATAAGGACCCATGCAGACATACTCACAAAGGGCTCACACATGGCGAGATTCTTGTGGCAACACAGAAGTACGAGAGGCCACTGACCTTGGTCAAGGATATGACTTTGCTCTACCATTCGCACAATAACACATATTTACTAATATAGCCCAACTGGAGATGAAGAGAAAAGACTAGCAAATGTGTGCAAAATAAGAAAGAAAGAAACGATGACTGGCCACGAAAGTTACTCGTGACATTTGCAGTTTGCATATGTGACCGATGGCACAACTTCACTTGCCAAGTGAAAACGAGAGATGCAACGCTAAGTAAAAAACAATTAAATGACTCGGTCCAGCCCGAAAGACCAGAATTTCTCGACTTTGTACTGCACAGGATGAAATATGCAAGTTATTCAAAATAGTATATTTTTCCTGGTGTTATTGAAAATAGTATTTTGTTTCCTAAAATATATTTTTCAGTCTGTGCATATGCAATTCGCGGTTAAATCGAGCTGGTAAATTCCATCATTAATGTAGTACTGCCCCTTTCTCTTTCATCTGAGAATCACCACTGCTGTGTAAATATTGGAGTACCACGCGGTCTGGATTTCTCTGTCTTAGAAATCGTCACGAACAGTTACTTATTTGGTTCATGTTTCAAACTTGCCTCACATCGAAATGTTTAATGTTAAAGTTTGCAGAAAACTTCTTACAGAAGGTACTTTCCTTCGTGGATTTAGCTGATGTTGGGCTTTTCTACTCTTCAGCAGATATACATTGTTTTATGGTTCATTGTTCTTTATCCTTGTTGGATTTCAGTTGCATGGAACACCCAAGTGTGTATTTTTACTCTAAATAACTGGGGGAATGTTCAGCTACTTTTGATTATAAATGGATGTGAATAATGCATTCTATTGTTTTGTGTTCCTCTGTAACTTTCGCCAACAGATGCTGTCAGAAGTACAACAGTAATAATTAATATTTATTTATTGCCAAAATGTTTCCAGTACAACTCCATGCGGAAGTCTTCTGGTAAGCATGCCTCGAGCAGAATATCCTTCATTGCTGACAGCATAACAGTTACACTCTTTGATCTACCAGAAGTAGTCCAGGGGAATTTCGATACCACATTCACTTAGCATAAAGGTGCCACCTCAACAAGGCCTGGCAGAGATGTATTAACGATATTTGCTACTCGCAGAAGGCAGCACTTCCTCATCTGCTCATCACTTGTAGAACACCTTCATTATGCAAGCTTATGAAAGTGCTGCAGAAGTGTCTGTTTACAAGACTGGATGCAAGTGGACTGTGCTCTGAAGGAAACGTTTCTGCAGCCAGAATACATTTTGTTTTTATAATGCCAACTAAACACATAACATTATTTAAATCAAATTATTTGTTTGGATGGAGGTTTTGCTGCCCCAGTAGTGGTTTCTCCATTGACTTAAACAGGAGCGCTAGGACCTTCCAGAGGCACAAGAACTATTTCGATTCGTGGCCACTGGTGATTTGGGTGTGGCACCAGATCGAGGAAGGCGACCCATCCCGATGGATATTGTTGACGAAGTTGCTGTGACTATAGCTGACCATACCGAACGTGACCCAATCTCGGCAACCAGCGCTCGAATGGTGTCACGTGAATGGTCTATCCCATGGTCAATAGTCCGTAAGATTCAGCGGCACATTTTACACTGGTACCACTACAATATTAAGATTGTACACCAAATGAAACCTCATAATCCGCAGCAACACCTCAACTTTGCCATTGAGATTTCGCATGGATGGAAGTGGATGACATGTGGCCGGAAAATATTCTATGGACTGATGAGTCACATTTTACACTCGAAGGTGCAGTGAATACGCAGAACTGTCGCATATAGGGTTAAGCTTATCCGCATGTTGTGTATGAACAGTCATTACACTCTGTGTATGTGTCTGCGTGATGTGGATTAACAAGCACCTGTATTCTTGGTCCATAATTCTTTGAGAGGAATACATACACCCCATGGACCTGTACAGTGTACCATTACGTCTGCAACTTACCCAAGACATCGTTGAGCAGCATGTGATTCCTATTCTGCAAGAACATAGTTGTGTTGAGACCACTGTGTTTACGCAAGATGGGGCAACACCGCGTATCGGTCGCCAAGTGTAATGTCTGCATCGTGCTACCTTCACAGATGAATGTATTATATCCATAATGTTTCCAATTCCATGGCCTGCACTGTTCCCTGACGTCAATCCGCATGGCAACATGTCGCTCTCATTGCAGCAGAACTACAGTATTGTGAGCGACCATTGATCACGCCGTTTTACGGATGCAGCACATCGTCGATGTATCCGGTGCACATCTTGAAAACATTTTTTAACAACCAGTTGATACGTTAATAAAGTTGTTACCATTGCAGTTTCTCACGTGGTTTACCGTACCTTCTCTGCCTATATCCTGTTCCTGTACTGTACCATACATTCTGTACACTTCCCACGCATTTATTGCTTCTACAGCGCCGCATTGTCGTCTGGTGACGGAAATTGCAACTAATTTTTATTCTAGCAAGAATTCCTTCCGTGTTCCCTTATTAGCATATCTACAAAATGTAATTGCCAAGCGCTCAATTCAGTCCACACTGGACCACTGTGAGTACCGTTACTTTAATTATAACCACCAGGTATATTGCAAACTCAGTCACACGTGCCAAAAGTGTTTTAGTTTTTGTAGCAAGGATTTGCTCTTAGAGGTTTTATTCTTAAGTATGGGAGTGATATTATTTAGCTTTATTTTTGGGGCCTAGTAGATTTGCTGAACCAGCTTTAAAGTTTAATATTTTAACTGACATAAATTGCCAAAACAAATCTTGTAATGTGAAACGGATTGTTATTGCAAAGAGTGTTTATGCAAAAGTTGTATCAGAATTTTGGATGTTTTTGATTTTAAAAAATTGGCGCATTAAATGTTTTTTGTATAGTTGGACTTTCGTAGATGATGAGAAATGACAGTCAATTTACTTCCAGGATGTCAAAATAACAGCAGGGAGTAACATTTAAGTTAAGGTCAACAACATCCAGAATAGTTCCTGTACGACTAAAATGGCTGTAGGGTGGTCTTTGTGGCAGAACTACGGAAATTTGTCTAGTATAATAAGTTAAAAGCGCATGTGTCATAATTATGGTAAACATGTTAATTTATTGGTTTTTTGAAGACATACGAAAGCCAATAAAGGGAAGTAACTATTTCGCCAACTCTGTGAGCAAATATTTTGATAGAGTGGTGAATTCCTCTAGCACAGTATGTTGGCAAACTGAGAGATACAGAGTCCCTGGCCTGGGTAAGTAGTTGGAAGGGGCATTGCGAGGTTAGCGAGCAGGCATGTCGTCCACATCATGGGAATGTGACCCTTACCAGCACATCAGTGTCAGAGCTCCCGCACGAGACTAGATCAACCCTGTAATGAAACCAACACAACTTGGAAAACCTTACTAAACGTGTTTGTCATAAAAAAACATAACTGTATATTCTTACGAAATGCCATTCTACTTTTAGACATTATTTGTAAGTACCCTTTCCACACACACAAAATTTAGACCTCATGGTTTTGTGTTATAGCAAGTTAAAATCGCAATTTTAGTGTTTTTTGGATATACGAATAAAATAAACGAGAATATGTATAGAACAAAGGTGACTGAAATGCTATATCTTAAAACATTTTAAGGTGTACTCAGAAAAACGTATTTTACGAAAAATCATTGACTATTTTTACAAATCAAAAATGTCACTATTTCGAGCAATGTTTAAAAAATGTGCAAACATTTCATCGCGTGAATTAAACATTTCTTGAAGTAACTGATGGTACTACGTTTCAATGTGAATTGATCACATTTCGGTTAGTTAGTTTTTAGCCTACTTTCTGAAGGAAATATAGGCTTATGCAATCACTGTCTGTCTGGAATGGATGTCTCCCCATAATAACTTTTAAACCCATCAACCGATTTTCACCAAACTCGGCATACATATAGCGTTTGGTAAGTACATAAGACTGTTGTAGCTTTCGAATACGCCGGGTACGATACTCATTTTAGAAATGGTGGTGATTAAAAAATGAATAGCACTATGCTATATCTCGAGAATCATTTAATCGATTTAAACCAAATTTCGTACGTTGACAATACATGAAGCAAACATTGCATTTAAAAAGCCATAATGTTAATTGGTCCATCATTTTGGAAGATAATGCAACATAAAAATCAAGCTTTTATATTATATATTGGGAACTACAAAACCAATTCCTGTCAAATTTAGTGTATAAGTTAAACTGTTGTAGACCATGTTAATGCATGCAATTTAAATACATTACGGACTTATTTTAAAAATGGTTGCAATATAAATATTTTTGTTTATTTGCAATATCTACCATATTGTTTAACCAGTTTGGACAAAATTTATCCTGAAATTATCTATTACAAGCATAAAATGTGTCAATGCTTAGCCTATTTATCCGCCGTTTTGTAAGATAGTGCTACATGAAAAATTAATATTTTATGTCATATCTCGGGAAACAATAAACCGAGTCGTACCAAATTAGCAGGCAAGTTATACTACGATAGGCCGTGTAAAATGACACTTTTTAGTGGGTCACACACTTATTTTCAAAATGGCGGATATACTAATATTTTAGATTACTGTGATATATATGCGAAACCATGCAACAAATTTAGACTTAACTTTGTATGCTAGCAATGACTATTACTACCATAAAATGCGTCTAACCAGAGCCTCTTTTATCCGCCATTTTGTAAGATAGTGCCACATGAATCAATCAAGTTCTGTCATAGTCCGGGAAGTAATCAACAGATTCCTACCAAATTTGACAAACAGGTAGTGATACAGTAAGTCATGAAAATTAACATTTTTTAGGTTAGCAAAACACTTTTAAAATTGCAGCAATATAAATATTTTAGGTTAGTATTCTGTATCTATGAAACCATGTAACCAAATTAAGCTTAACTTTGTATGCTGGCAGTATCTTTTAAATAATGAAATGTGTCTACACAAAGCTTTTTTCGTCCAGTTTTTTAAATAATGCCACATGAATGTATAGTTTTGTCATATGTCGAGAAACAATCAATCGAATCCATCTATAATGACATCGCTGTCATCGAGACGTAAAGACCCGCCTACTATCAAACCTTTTAAGAAACTCATCAAAATGATTTGCATCCATGTAGAGGAAATAAGCTCAGTAACTTCTTGTTATTAATTTATCTTCCTAAAAACACCAGAATTGTGATTTTGACAGGGCATTGTGCAAAATATTTGCTATCTAAATTATTTTATGCGAGGAAACAGTACTTGAAATAATGTCTACAAGTTGAACAGTATTTCGTACAAATATAAAATAATGAGTTTTTTTTTTTTGTGATCAGTCCTTATAATGTTGTGCTACTAATCAAACCAAGGTCCTCCACATGAGAGATAACTTTTACAGCATCATTTGACAGATGCCAGAGCTGCGATGCATTTGTACGTCTTGTGAATCGCCGTCAAGACAATCCAATTACAAACATTTGCTGAGTAATTGGCGGCTAAATGCTGTCTACTGGTTTAATTCATTGAAGAAAATACATACGCGAAGACAATATACAATAATACACATTCTTCGTAGTCATTTAAAGGCCTGCATGTTCCACTTATACCGGTCACTCTGTGAAACATGTCTTTACACACCGAGACCTACGATGGAAAAAGAGATGCAGATCACTGTTTCAAACACCATCAAACGTTATAACATACAGAAACTTCTATAGGAAGCATGTACCATGCTTTAACTAATTCCTTTTTATGAGTTTTGTGAGTACGGCATTATAGAGATAACATAAGGGAAAGTATAAATTAAACACTAGCAACTAAGTGCACAGCCAATCTGCTGTTTGAATCGCGGATTTTTGAGATATGATTACAGCGCCTGACCATCAGATATGGAGGACAGAGGTCACGCCCAATCAGCAAAGGTGCTCCTAGCTCTCGTTGTTATTTCCCAGGCAACAAAGCCCCAGTATGTTAGGCCAATGCACATGGCAGCCTCCCACACATGCCGGGACTCTTGCACTCAATCTCCCCTGTGATCTAGCCGGAGCACTACCACACCACCGTTATCTGCCCAATGCAGCCTGGACTTGCCTCTGACCGCCGACCAATCTCTGTTGTCATGGGGAGTTACNCACCACCGTTATCTGCCCAATGCAGCCTGGACTTGCCTCTGACCGCCGACCAATCTCTGTTGTCATGGGGAGTTACCTCGTGATCTAGCGTGCAGAGTACTCAACCACTCACATCATGGACTATTTATGATTCATTATACATGGAGNAGTTACCTCGTGATCTAGCGTGCAGAGTACTCAACCACTCACATCATGGACTATTTATGATTCATTATACATGGAGTGCGAATGTCAAGGCTCCATGAATTTGGTTAGGAAAAGGAGGAGGGGGTGACATGGATATGTAACCCCCAAATATTATGGATGGGTACAGCTTAGCATTTGTGTTCCCCCAACAAATATTTTAGTGCCATGGTCTTTGGTTTGGTTCTTCAATAAACTGTTGAGAAACAACAATCTCAAGTCCATCAAGTCTTCGCGATCTGCAGAAACCGAGAATTATTTTTCTTCTTATATATTATTTTTTTAAATAGGAAAACCCTAGTAGTTCGAGTAAAAATCTGCCCTCGTCTCCCCGTGGATCTTCTACTTGCCTAATTCTCCTTAAGAACATTTTATTTAGTAACTGAAGCCTAAATAACTAGTGTTGTTGCAAACTGGAAAATAATTAAGACTTTTTCGCACAATAATTTTACGAAACGATAGGAAGAAAATAAACTTGTACCAGGTTAGTTCAGGGTATTTAGAAAAATGTGTTTTTGTCTTCTTTCCGCCAAACGGAGCACTTCAGTCGCAGCCTTTTGAGATTGTGGTGTGTAGTTTGACTCGCGCCTCAAGCTGTAACTCCCTCCTCGCCTCCACAGTTCCCCTTCGCCACGTGGAACTGTTCCAGCGCCACTGCACGTGGTAGCGTTCGTAACTTGTACCGGGCCGGCTGGGCTCTCCACCTGCTGTCCACGCTACAGCAGGACATCCTGGACCACGATCCACGACACGCGATTGGTGCACGTGGCCCTCTACGTCACAACTCGCGGTTCCAACGTCCCAATGCTGCACTCACGTCAAAGCCTCATTGTCAATGACGTACAATTAATCTCGATGCCTAGCCGCAGCTGCGGAAACTAAACTTTATTAAATTAAAACCCAAAAAGTACTGATTTAAGTAAAAAAAAAAAAAATTAAAAAAAAATTACTGAGTTACAAAACCTCGAAAAAATAAACTATGCCACAAACATGAAAACGAAATAAGTTATACTGACATACAACATGTATGCGCGCTGAATTTAGTGCACTTTGGTGCAGTTTCCTGGAAGCTTATCTTCAGATGTCGTTATTGTAGACGTTCTTTGGGACATGTGTCCATGTACACATGTTCTCAAACAATTGAACCGTGGACTATCTGTTGTTGACTAATCTTTATACATTCGTTCCCTCTCCCGTTATGGTCATGACCACCTCCTGCAGATCAAATAAATAAAGATAACCACTTAATAAGTATACCTCAAAGAAACATTTCCCATCCCAACTGAAGCTATTGGTGGTGTACCTCACGATGTATCAGCAGAAAAATATTAAACCTGCGTAGACGAGGAACCTCAAGAATCGAAAGTTATGGTTCTCACTGGTATTAAACTGCCCCGAATATCGAAACACGTATTGCTAATATACCGCTCTCACTTCATTCCATTACTTTAGCACACTTATAAATTCTCTGTGAAAATATTAATATCAAAAACACAATTTATAGTGCGTGAATTGTTTCAACTTCAAACTTGTTCAAAGACTGGTTGAATCAGCAGCCCTTTTTAATTCTCGAACTTAAGCTATCGGCGAGANTTCAACTTCAAACTTGTTCAAAGACTGGTTGAATCAGCAGCCCTTTTTAATTCTCGAACTTAAGCTATCGGCGAGAAGTGTCATAAGTCTGCCCTCGGCGTCTTTACTGCTTCGTTGCTTCATCTTCAGTGCACAAACACGAGAGTCATGTGGTGAGTCTTACTTTGGACTGAGGTCCTTCCTGGGGACATACACTTTGTGCTCATCCAGTTGTCTGTCTGGCAGTTTTCATAACATGCTGCTGCAGTTTCACCCCTCCCCCNTTCAACTTCAAACTTGTTCAAAGACTGGTTGAATCAGCAGCCCTTTTTAATTCTCGAACTTAAGCTATCGGCGAGGAGTGTCATAAGTCTGCCCTCGGCGTCTTTACTGCTTCGTTGCTTCATCTTCAGTGCACAAACACGAGAGTCATGTGGTGAGTCTTACTTTGGACTGAGGTCCTTCCTGGAGACATACACTTTGTGCTCATCCAGTTGTCTGTCTGGCAGTTTTCATAACATGCTGCTGCAGTTTCACCCCTCCCCCTCCTTTTCCCATCGAAAAGCTCTCGATGGTACTTGTTTTTATCCTATATCCTACAAGCCCACTACATACAAGAGAATTCATATCTGCGGCTCTTTCGCCCGGTATCTCTAAATAGTATAAAAGAAAGTCTCTTATCCGCATCTGTCTGTGTATTCGCTTAGTACTTCTAAACTTCTTGATGGATTTTGATATGGTTAACATTATCATTTAGATAATTTCTTGAGGAAGGTTTTGGTGTATGATATATTTATATGTAATGTAGGGATAGTAGATAAATGTCGAAACGTTTGTAATCAAGTCTTTATAAACCACTTTTAGGGCGCTTACATGGCTTGCGCTGACTAAACCATAAGAGATACATCAAATTAATGTACTACATCATAGTAGCTTTCAAAAAGGTATACAGAAAAGTCCGGGACAGCATATGTTTATCTTTTAAGAATGACCCACAGTAACCATTTTTGTCTTTCAAAGTATCGCTGTAAAAACTAAATTGTTACCAGGCGAAGCCGGGCCGGTTCGCTAGTATTGGATATGACACAAGTATATGCGGGGGCTGAGCGGTTAGCCTGCTCGCCTCCCACCTCGGTGATCCGGGTTCGATCCCCGGCTGGGTCACTCCCGGGGTTCCCCCGCTCTTTCATTCCTGGTACTGCTCAATTCTCGCAGCATTTCACCCTCATCGGCTCTCAAGACAACGTTGTTAAGAGCCGCTCAAATTTCTCAACTCAACTCAACAAGTATATGTGCACACACTCTGTTAGTACAAACTGATGTACAGTACTTACTTGCAAGGGAAAGCCGCAGTTGTGAGGCACAACTCCTGTTCCAAACGCCATATAGTTGCTGTTGATGAAGCTACAGGCGTTGCCGTCCTTGTCCACGGCCGACAGGTAGATGGTGTCTCCGGCGTTGTTTATATCAGGGTTGCCGTGTACTGGGTAGTTGTTGGCTCTGCAGGACAGCAAGTCCATGTGTGTTTACTCCTTCGTCCAACTGATAAATGTCTCATGTACATGACTGTGGTCAGGAGCTATATCAGAACAAAACGTGTATTTTAGTTCACTGTTTGGAATACATGTAGTCAGGAAAATAAAACAAATAAGTGTAACACCTTTTTGTTTTGGCGCGTCCCTCCTCCCATGGCCAGTTCGTGCCGCTACACCAGCACAGCTGCGACATGCCCTCTACTGAAGACAGGTCGACCTTCACTCGTAAAGCCGGCGACGTGCACCCTACCTTCGCTACCCCCTGGGTACTGCCGGAGTCAGGTGAGCTTTCCGTCTTCATACCTTTAAGCTCGTGATACTTCGTGCCGAACAATACTGCTAAGAGACGTCACCAGCAGAGAATACTGCCGGGGGAATTAATGCAGTGAGGGGACAAAGTGGTTACAGGGCTCCCGAGACCCCTTGTCCACGTCCCCGTGCGTGTGTTGTGCGTGAAGTGTGCGCGTGTTAACAACCCGTAAACATGTGGGCATTCCAAACGCAATATCAAACCGAGTTTATGTGCGTTCTCAAATAAACGTGGCAGGTTTAGCGCTCAATCGAGCATGGCTGCCCACACCCCTCCTGGGGTAAGAGTGGACTCGTCCACCACGAGTCACCTGCTGCCATCCTACATTATTTGAAAATAAGGGTGCAAGTTATTTTTGTGTAAGTAAACAAATCAGCTCAACGTGCAACGGACTGGGAGAGACAGCCCTGAGGATAAATAACGTTACGTTGCTTAGACATTTGGAACCAACGCATTTTCTTTCTGGGCTCAATTTGCTCAAGCAAATTAACGAATAAGGGTAATGATGTTTTCTAGTGTCTTGTGTGTTTGTTTGTATGTGTTTGTCACCTTAATGAGAGCGCCATTGCATTTGTATGTACAGCAGTTGCGCTAGTGGGCCCCGCCACGCTCCTTCAGTTGCTCACCGAGGGTGGACGCGTGCCTCGAGCCCCCGGGCACAACTTCGTTACTGTGTCAACCATAGTGTATCTATAGTGTCGTGTTTGTCTGGAGTGGAGCTTCATGCTCTGTCGCGCAGCCCCGGGTGTAGAACGTGAGTAGAGGGATTATGGCAACTTTGACACATTGGGACCAGAGCGTCGGAGCTGTTCGTGCTCTGACATTCCGGTCGGCCGGCAGTCATCTTGGATCCACGTGAACCTTGACGCTGATCATTGACCCTGACCCAGGTGATATTTGACCTTGACTTCGGTCAACTTTGATCTTGAAAACCACAAAATCTTCAAAAAATTTATAAAAAATTAAAACTTAATAAAAAAAATTAATGAAAAAATTATTATTATTAAAAACTATTATGAATTTATTATGAAAAATATAAAAAAATATGTTATTACATTTTTTTTAAACTTACAATTCCGAAGGTCCCAACCCCCCCAACAGCCCTCCCAACAGATGACTGACCCTAGCCAAGTGCTATTGGTTGTTTAGTCGGCAGGCTTCCACCCCACCCCCCGTTCCTATATACTTAATTCCACAATAGCCCTTACCCCACCTCCAATTAATTAATCAACTTTGTTCTACTAATTATTCGTATTAGCACCCCCCCCCCAATCGNCAGCATATATTAGTAAATAAATAATTTTTTGTATCAAAAAGTTTAATTAAGATCGTTAAAAAATATTTATCGTTTTAATGCTAATTAAATTACCACAGAAATTGAGTATTTATTCTGTTACCCCTCACCACACCACTTTAGTCCGAACAAATATTCGCCCTAGCTTAATACCGTACCACTGCCGCTCTTGTTTTCAGCATTGTCCGCCAGAGCGTGCTGGTGCAGGGGGGAACAATGGCCGACCCTCGGCACAGTCGCAAACGCAAAGACTTGCTTCGTAGTTGCCAACGAGACAGGCAGCACAGACTCGCCTACGACGCTGCCGTGATCTAGTTTTGCTTCTCGCGAAACACACTGACGTCGTCATTTCGAGCCTAGCCCCTAGTGGGTCAGTGGCCTCAGTTAACTGCACTCTTAATTGACAGGAATTTCTTTTTTAAACACATGCACACCACCAGGAATTTCCAGACATCCCTCCCTCCTCCCCCAACCTCCCAAATAATAATAAAAGTAAATTTTACATTCTTTTTAGACGGAGCGAGTTGCTAGGGCAAACTGGAACAAGTAAGGACTCGGCCAAAAAACCATACCGACATTCACCTCAAGTGATTTTTAAAAACGAAAGTCATGCCGGACGAGTCGAGAATCGAACATGGAACCCACTGAATATGGGTCTCCCCTGATGTTTACTAATGCGTGTAGATATCTGTGTTTGTTATCCTATGAATTAAATTTGGCGTGTGTGAGAAATAAAACATGCTGCTGGAGTGACAAACCCCCCACAACCCGGGCAGGGTCAACCAACCACCAGGTCTCCGGCGGTCAGTGCGCTAGGGCAAAGTGCAACTCAACACCTGGTGCAGCGCGGCTGGACGTGTGCGCGAGCTCAGATTGCCACTGCACGTGTATCTCGTTTACTTCTGTAATATGACTCTTATCCACCTCTTTGAGTACAATTTTGTCTTAATACTTTTTTAATGCGTCTGTCAGCCTCGCCTGCAAATTGGGATATTTCGGGGTGTTTGTGTGTGAATTTGACGTATGAGAAAGTGGAGAATATACCATTTTTTTTTTTTCTTACAGAGGTGGAGTTTGAGCCAGTATTTATTTACTAAAATAATGTGTACATAGTATTGATTTTCTAGCATTCTAAAGGGATTAAAATAACTCTTAAATGGCATGGCTTCCGTAATGCACTGGTTGCAATATGCTCTAATTTTAACGCACTTGTGAAGTCTTTCCCAATATGTCTCCGCGAGGTCGGGGATGGTGAATGAGAGCTGTATGCGTGTGTCTGTGCTGTAATTCGTATTGTGGTATAAATCTGCATGGTGGAATAGCATCTCTGGAATAAAACTGTGGTTTAGTTGGCGATATTCATAAATAGTGATTACTATTAACACATGCTGGATTAGAGGACGCACATATATATACACATGTTCGTATGTCACTTCTCAGTCGGCTTAAGTCACGTAGTAGTGAGGCGTGACTCTGCCGGGGAGGACGGGGGTGTTTTGCCGTCGATCAAATATACCTCTTAATGGAACGAGCGCGTGCGAATGTATGAAAATACAGTAATTTGGTTTGCAGAAGGTAACAGTTTTTTATGATTTTGTACCTCTAGCTAGCGTCTTCTCACGGTATCTGTTCCCCCCCCCCCCC
>NQII01004950.1:114500-145217 GCA_002778355.1 Clitarchus hookeri
TTACTATATGTACATTATTTGTGTGTATAAGGATTGCTATATCCAGACTCTGGCAGCTACAAATATCGCTGCACGTGGAGTTACCATATGGATAGTTTTTCCCGCTCCCTAAATTTCCTAGTGTACTGTTTTTAAATTTGGGAGAAAATGTTTTTTAATGATGAGCGTCTATGCCTTGGTGAGTGGCAATGCATGGGATCCTTCACTTTGCATATCGCATACCGCGGGGGTAGCGAAGTGATTTTAATTCGGTTTTTTGTTTTTTCGAGCCATGCTTACTTTATAGAAAGCTGCATAACGCATCTGTACACGGCACATGATTTTTCCAACAAACATTTTCTACAAATGTATTTCTGAAGAGTGGCAAGCATGTTGATTAGAGGGGAAGGGGCAGTCGGTGATTGGTTTTTCGTTAATATTTACCCCGAAACACGCTCTTCGTATGCTTATTTCTCGTAATGTATATTTCCAGTATGACGTTTTACAGTATGTGAAGGTCCTACAGCTATGCAGGTTTTTGCATTTCCTTTTGTAAGTTATCGCAACTAGCAAATTCCATGCCACATTTAACACTATTATATGCCACTCTATCTGCATTATTCGAACATTCATACTTTTCGTGTCTTCGAATACATTTGGTGAATTCAAACGAAGTGTTACACTAGAGTCACGTGTACTGAGTTAACGCCTTTGCAAATTAAATAAGTGGTAAATAAATAATAAAAAAAAGCGAAGTTCTAGTACCGTATTTTATGAGGTAATTGATTCTTCCAGAGACTAGCAGGCCGAAACCGATACTCCAAATTTGAGCAGATTTGTAATTTTGCGGGAAAATATATGCGTATTACGTGAATGCTTGATAATATCCTGCGACCTGATGTAATTAACTATCTGAACCTACCAGTCAGAATGCTAAAATACGAGGGGTGAGAGAGCGATCTGTGACCTCTGGCATCAGACGAGAAACTGTGTTGAGGGTCGGCATTGTTCCTATTATGTACTTTCCCCACACCAGCACGCTCTGGCGGACAGTGCTGAAAACAAGAGCGATAGTGGTAAGGGATTAAGCGAGGTGTGAATATTTGTTCGGAATAAAGTGGTGTGGTGGGGGGTAACAGAATAAATACTCAATTGCAGTGGTAATTTAATTAGCATTAAAACGAAAAATGTTTTCGATCGGTCTTAAATACGGTTTTCAATATAAAAAATTATTTATTTAATAAATTATGCTGTTAAGTGTACTGCTGGCTGGAAAAATAATGTTTAAATGAGATGGAAAATTAAATGTATTTTTATGTTTATGAAAGAAATGTGAGTGCCGTTATCTTACTTTGCTGCTGAATCGACGGAATGTGCTGGCACCAGCATCTCGCCTGGCAGTGAAATTGAGAAATTTACACCTAACTTTTATAGTTTTCGACCACGCTGAGCACTTTAAAAATGGCGGTCATTTTAAAATGTAGGGTGATATTCCGTATCTTACAATCCATTCGACCGATTTAAACCAAATTTTGTGCGCTGACAGCGCAAGTTGTAAACATTGAATTCAGTGTTAAATATTGTTGTTGGTCGGCCATTTTGGAAGATAGCGCTACATGCAATAATAAAACTTTTAACGTTGTATCTCGAAAACTTTTCAACCATTTTCGCCAAATTTGGCACGTATGCAGTACTATGATAGGCCAGGTAAATATAAGTAATTGGACTTAATTGGGCACTTATTTTCAGAATGGTGGACATACAAATATTTTTTAGTTTTTTTGATATAACAACCATACCATTAGACCAATTTCATTAAAAAAAATTACGCTGACAGTACCTATTACAAGCATCACAAAGGCAAAAAAAAAACCCCAGTTTTGTCTGCTATTTAGTAAGATAGCATTACATGAATTAATAAAATTTTTGTGTAATATCTTGGGAAACAATTGACAGATTGCTACAAAATTTGGCAAACAAGTAGTACTGCTGCAGTTGATAAGTAAAAATATGTTTCTCGTATGTCAGACACTTATTTTCAAAATGGCGGCTACCTGGCTATTTTAGTATAGTATGTGATATCTTCGAAACCATATAACCAATTCCAACTTAACTTTTTATTCTGGGAGTATATTACATAATAAACATCAAATGTGTCTGCAAGAAGCTTTTTCCCCCTCCATTTTGTAAGATAGTGCCACAAGAATAACGTTTTTATGTCATGTATCGGGAAACAATTTATCGATTTATACCAAATTTGGCAAACAAGTAGCACTATGGCAGACCGTGTAACCTGATCACTTTCAGACAGTCAGACGCACATATTTTCAAAATAGTGGCCATCATTTTTTATCTACGAAACTACAACACAAATTTCAACTTAACTTTGTATGCTGACTGTATCAATTACCATCAAAATTGTCTATGCGAAGTCTCCTTTCTCCGTTATTTTGTGTGAAAGCCCCACATTAAATAATACAGTTTTCATGTCGTATATCGGGAAACAATCTACCGATTTCTCTAAAATTTGGCGAAGAAGTTGTACTGTGGTAGGCCATATTAATTTATTTAATTTAAAGTTTAAGTCTTTTATTTTCCGAATTGTGCCTATACAAACACTTTCGTTTCGTAAGATATATATACGAAACCATGTAAAAGATTTAAATTTAACTTTGTATATTGTATCGTATGAAAATCATCGAATATGCTAATACATTTACTTTTGTCCTCCATTTATGAAGATCGTTACATGAATAATGAAGGTTTTATGCCATATCTCGTGGACCAACCAACCTATTTTCACCAAATTTTTCACACAAGTAGCGTTATGGGAGGCCAAGTAAAATTATGTGTCTTAAGTGGTTTAGATACTTATATTCAAAATGATAGCTGTGTAAATATTTCCGCTTAGTGAACCCTATTACTCAAAACACTAAACTGATTACATCCGAAGTTGATGCTGCGAATCCTACCTCCGTGACGCAGTTGATTGCAAGCTCGCTTAATTTTACAAGTTTTTCTGAATTTGAATCCCGGATAAGTCACTCGTGTATTTATATTGTCTTGCTAGTGTTTCACATGTTTCTGGTTTCATATCTACTGATATTGCTGTCAATGAGACGTCAACGCCTACCTGCCATCTCAGCTTTTAAGAACTTCGCTAAAATGTATTTGTACCCATGTAGAAGAAAGTAGGCTCATTAGTTATCAGCAACTCCTTGTTTTTTCGTTTAAAACTAGTTTTATTACGTCTATTAATTACAGAAAGTGTTCTATACAATTCAAAGGATAACGAAAATTGAGACAAAATAAAGGTTAAACACACCATTGTTCTATAAAACTAAGTACTTGATAAAAGTTCGCTGTGAGAATTTATTTGGCACGTGTCTTTGCTTAAAAACTGAGCCGTGTAAAACGTATTCACCACAATGCGATGGCATGGCATGACTATATAACTCTGTGTGAACAGGTAATTTGAAATTACTTAAGAAATTACAAATTCCATCCTGCGATCTTAAAGAACCCGTGTGCGTATTGACTATGACGCTCGCCTCCCACCAAGGGGAACTGGGTTCGATTCCCGGTGGGGTCAACCCCGGATTTTCACATGTGGGAATCGTGCCGGACTATGCCGCTAGTCAGCGGGTTTTCTCGGAGATCTCCCGTTCCACCACCCATGCCTTTGGATGCTGCTCCATACTCACNGTCATTGCTACTGCGCAAGCACTTGTCGAGTAAAAAAAAAAAAAAAGGAAAAGCCTTTGCTTTAAGATAAACTAAACTGTAAAAAAAATATTCGCCTAGTATTCAACGCTACTTTGATATGCAAGGCAACTTATTCAAATACTTTTCTTGAGTTAATTTGTTTGTAGGCCTACACGTACTATGTTCGGATACCACGTTGAGAAACTATCGGAGAAAATATATGATTTCATCATATTTATGAATGTGTTATTCTAATATTTTTTTGGCCAACTTTTTTTTAAGATAAGCTTGTGCAGGCATGCTGACAGCCGGCCTGGTCACTGTTACACCGGACACAGCACGGGGACTCACTTGTCAGTGGAGATGAGTGCGCGTCTTGCAGTGGCGTACTCCTTGCTGAGCAGTGCAGCGACGGGAACGTCGCTGGTGCCGGGGTCGGCGACGTAGTGCAGCGAGTCGGCGAAGCTCAGCTTGAGCGCCTCTATCAGCAGGTGCAGGTAGTCCGCGCTGTTGTGCCCCAGACCTGCCGACATGCGCAGCTAGCTCAGTCTCTCTACCTCCTCCCACACACTTCCCTAGTACAAGCAGTCGTGCCTAAAGCCGTGCATATACACTGAAGAGCCAAAAAAACTGGTATAGCCGTGCGTATGCAAATACCAGAGGTATGGAACCAATCAGAGTAACGCTATGCGGTCGGCAGCTAGATCGATTACTGCTGCTACAATGACAGGTTATCAAGATTTAAGTGAGTTTGAACGTGGTGTTATAGTCGGCGCACGAGAGATGGGACATAGCATCTCCGAGGTAGCGATAAAATTTGGATGTTCGCGTACGACCATTTCACCAGTGTGCCGTGAATATCCGGAATCCGGTAAAACATCACATCTTCGACATCGCTGCGGCCGGAAAAAGATCGTGAACGGACGGGACAAACGACGACTGACGAGAATCATTAAACGTGACAGACGTGCAACCCTTTCTCAAATTGGCGCAGATTTCAATGCCTCCTGCATACCTTCAGACATTAGTCGAGTCCATGCCACGTCGTCTTGCGGCACTTGTGCGTGCTCGGGGGTCCCTACACGATATTAGGCAGGTGTACCAGTTTTTTTGGCTCTTCAGTGTACAATCACTAGTCCTACCTCCTCGTCGCGTGGTGTCAAACTGCTATTACAGTCACTTCGCAGTTTCTTCACACTTTTTGAATCAAACCTTTGGAAAATCAGCCCGTGTATGACGTGTTTGCTTGTTTCCTAATTATGTAATTTGTCACAAGCGTTTCATACTTCTGTTAACTTAAAAATGTCTTAATTTTTATTAAATTGAACTTTTACGTATATATTATTTATAAATTATAATATTTCACTTGTAATTAATGTGAATAAAAACAGTGAGAAAATAGGTGTGTTGGCAATGCCTAGTGAAAATAGTTCTTATGCAAAATATGATTACACTTAGTGCGCACGAATGCAGTGCGCTGTTCCTTTGGCGTAATTTTATAGACCCGAATAAGCTTTGTTTGCATGACGCAGAGGAATTGCCTGTAAGTACAACTTTAGAAGGGCTTCAGTATAGATGGAAGGAGTAGTGAATGGACTATACATGGTATCCACTGCCATGTTAGCTCTTGTGCAAGCTCCTGTAAGGCGCCTTGCCTTGTCAACCACTGACTATTACGTTCCGTTTGAGTCGCTAGTTGACCGCGATACGATAGTCGCTAGTGGACAGAGATACGATAGTCGCTAGTCGACAGTGATACGATAGTCGCTAGTCGACAGTGATACGATAGTCGCTAGTCGACCGCGATACGATAGTCGCTAGTTGACCGCGATACGATAGTCGCTAGTCGACAGCGATACGATAGTCGCTAGTCGACAGCGATACGATAGTCGCTAGTCGACCGCGATACGATAGTCGCTAGTCGATCGCGATACGATAGTCGCTAGTTGACCGCGATACGATATTCGCTAGTCGACCGCGATACGATAGTCGCTAGTCGACAACGATACTATAGTCGCCAGTCGACAACGATACGATAGTCGCCAGTCGACAGCGATACGATAGTCGCTGAGTGGTAAAGTGGCGCCCTTGCAGGCGAGCTACTAGACTGTCGCACTCACAGCGACATAACGCGTCAGTCAGTAAACACATTCGAGTACAGAAGGCGTCTACTGAAATGACAGCTTCAAAAGATCAATCAAGATCCAATCCTGCTAAATGTATTAATCACTTCAGTTCGTTTGAAGAGTTGTTTGTGTTTACGAGACCAAAAATTTCGTACCGAGCGATAACTATGAAGAAACCTGTGCGCTGAGAGAAAATATTGGCAGTAACTATCGGGCGAGAAGTTTTAAATTGTTCTGTGTAATCCACAAGTCTTTGACTGACAAATGTTGACTTTACTGATCCTTCCTAAAACCTAATCCCCGAAAACTTTTTAAAATGTTAGAAACACCACCAAAACGTATTTGGAGATACAGTTATTATAAAAACTCTAGTCTTGTCGCTGCGATGAACATGTATGACGTGTTGAAAACAATCTGATGTCGCCTGAAGGTGCGACTAGCGACTGTGTTTCGCAGCCAGACTGAGTCTGCAAGGGGCTTATGTCTGGTGTGTGTGTGTGTGCGAAGAGATTTGGGCTGCTCTTAACAGTGAGGTCTTGAGAGCCGATGAGGGTGAATGAGGTGGGCATGGAGCGGCGTCGGAATGGAAGGGCGGGGGGAACGGGAGATCCCCAAGAAAACCCGCTGACCAGCAACATCATCCGGCCCGATTCCCACTTACGAAAACCAGGGAATGACGAGGCCGGGGGTTCAACCAGGTTCGCCTTGGTGGGAGGCGAGCAGGCTAACCACACAGCTACCACGGCCCCAGTGTCTGGTGTACGAGACGGTGTACCAGTTGCTATGCGAGCCGCCATACTAGCTAACGTGCTAGCGTAAGGCACTCACGGTGGGTGTAGAGATGAGCATATCGTGCTTGTCAAAGCGGTAACCATGTACAAACACAAACCATGCATATATTAATAATGCTTCATTTACACTGGCAATTAGAGCATTTTAAAATAGCGCTAAAATGACAATATGTATGTACTAGAACTTCTCAATGATTTTTGTAATTTGAATTATTTCAAACATTATTAATTGTAGGCGTTTCATGGTTACTTCACACATTTCTGAAGCCCTGCTTAAGTTCTACTTTTTGTTACCGTACCGATAATGTATCCCTCCGCTACATGTAAACATAAACACTGCCACGTGACTTCTGCGTTTTAACTATCAAATGCTTTGTTTGCTGTTTTCAGCTGTTCAAAGAATTCTGTCATATGTCGAGAACAATTTCATAGGAATGTTCACAATTTAAACCTATGACCATATTTAGGTGAGCTTTATGGCTTTTAACAGTGTCTACATTGACAATAGTTCTTACGTTTATTATTTTAACAAGTATTTTAACGTTAAAATCTCGCTTCAGTTTTTAATTACAATTTAAAAAATAATTTTTGCCGTACTAAGTATAAAATAGGCTAAACTTGAAAAAACGTATAATTTTCCTGCTAAAAGCGCTGCGAAATTTCGCGAGAGAGAGAGAGAGAGAGAGAGAGAGAGAGAGAGAGCGCGCGTGAGAGAGGGGGGTGGGAGAGAGAGAGAGAGAAATATCCTCTCTGCCTATTCAAGTTTCTTCCTCGGACGAAAGACAAGCCATGTCAGTAGGGCCTACGTAACATAATTTGCGCTGACATTTTAACTGTAACAATAAAATACCCTGATCAGTGCTAACTAAAATTTAAATTATTCAATAGGTAACGTTTAATTTACAAATAGCATACAAAAAAGCTAGGTGAAAACAATATTTTAAATGTGAACTATTTTGTACTAGCAGTTGCCAAGACATCGCTGCTCTCACTGTTTTTAATTTGTATTGAATACGAAATAAATATTGCATGATTTATAAGATACTAAGTTATAGTTTCATTTATTCAAGAACACAATAATTAGAAGTTAATCACAGTGTTACATATTTGATATGTTACTCCTAGGGTGATAATTACACTCATGTGGGCGAAAAATGCAACACGAAAGAAGCGTGTAAATGAAACGAAACTCACGGGAAATGGAGAGCAGGGTATGGCATGATTAGAACTTGGGAATGATTATAGATGCCTATATGTAGCAGCGCGCTCTTAACTTATGTTAAAAGTATATAAATAGAGAACTGTTGAGGGTACAAACAAATATTGTTGTTCGTCGTTAGTGATCAATGAAAGTTCCTACTAGAGTCATTGTACCCGCCGTAGTCTTCAACCAGGCAGTGGTTGGGGAAGGCGAGCTCTCCCCTTCTGGCTTAGCCTTGCTACCCTTCAGGTAGCTCGGTCAGCTACCGAGGTCTTGGGTTGGTAGGCACACAGGGACACGATGGAGTCGACAGGGCGACAGGAGGTTGGAGGTGAGAAGCACAGGGGAAAGGTGACTGCTGTCCCTCCTTCCTCCGCTACTTCGAGCTCAACACAGCACAACACACAACACACAGCACAACACACAGACTGGCACATACATAGCAGGAGACGCACTGCATAACACACAGCACAACACACAACACACAGCACAACACACAACACACAGCACAACACACAGACTGGCACATACTAAGCAGGAAGCCAGATGCAACCTCGTGCGTCTGTTCCAACAGACAACACCTTCTCACCAACGAGAGAAGAAAATTATACAGATGATAGCCAGGACAGCTCCAATAGCCCACGAAAACACATGTCCAAAAACACTCGCTCCCCCGGTGTACATCCCTGACACCTCGGTACTTCAATACCTGGCTCTTCAATTCTGCGAATAATTCTTTGTGAAAATCACAGTCCCCAGCAGACAGCACCTGAAGGTGCTCGTAAGAAATGAGAAGCACTCTATGTTCTGCAAGTTCCTTCGAAATCATAATATACCCTATTACACACACGCTGAGAAAAACTACAGGTCAATTAAAATAGTCATCAAAGGACTAACACACAACGCAGACACGAAATACTTAAAGAAAGAGCTCGAAGAATACGGCCTTAGTCCAATCCACGTCTGGAAATTCCGAACACTAGCTGACACACCTGCAGTCTTTGCGGCTGTGGTACATCAACACGAAGATCTCGGAGCACTGAAAATACCTGCACTATTCTACACGTCAGTTCGCATGTAACTGTACGTCCACTGCGCTGAAGATGTGTGAAAGAGCACTCGTTGATGTGCAATACTCTACAACACTAACTAATACTCAATATTAAAACAAACTATATTAATAGAATATAAATATAAATAACCACAATGAAACACCCCAAATCGTAGTAGAACGTAAATTCTTAACACATTTACGTACACCTTTTCGTCTCGGAATTCTCTGATCTGTTCGGGATGGAATTTAACACTTTAATAAAACTACATGGCTCTAGCTGACGTACATGAGTCGCCCGCACACATATCTAGTTGGAGTCAACACATATCTAGTTACTATAGAAGGCCTACAGCCACTGCACCGGTGACATAGGACGCCTTGCCCAGGCTGGTTATGTAGCAACTCGGAAATGTGGGAAACAGCCCCAACTACCACTGGTTTTCCAGGTCGAG
This sequence comes from Clitarchus hookeri, assembly GCA_002778355.1. Classification (NCBI taxonomy): domain Eukaryota; kingdom Metazoa; phylum Arthropoda; class Insecta; order Phasmatodea; family Phasmatidae; genus Clitarchus; species Clitarchus hookeri. Next base: position 123,809 of record NQII01004950.1, read on the forward strand.
ACACACATACCAGTCGAGGCACGGGTCGAGGGGCTAACAAAACTAAACTAAATAAACTAAACTAAACTGATAATAATCCAATATTATTTACATAATAATAAATACAAATTCACTGGAAAAATACAAAATACAAAAAATGCAAAAAATTAATAACTAAAATATGTCTGTCTATATATAATATGTATATATTATATATGTACATACCATTATCAATACTAACTACTCATAATTACTCACCGAATTGATAGTCTGTTTCAGATCAGGAAGAAGAGAATAGTACAGAAAAGTAGACTATAATCTGAATAGTTTCTGGTACCAAGGGCCCCTCTAGCATACTAACGATGATCTCTCAATATTAGTACACGACCACACGATGAAACGTACCCCGTGGGCTGCCCCGGGAGACTAGGGACTCACCTACACATTACATGCGAGATTAATTATCACACTTGCACACAACAGGCCAACATGTTAGACTGACATCACGACAGACTAACATGTTATACAGACATCACGACACTGAAATTCTCTCCAACTGGGTGACTGGAGTGGAGCTTCACTCCCCCGCCGAACACAAAAACATGTAACTTTGCTTTCAAATAGGCAACCCCAAATAAACAGCCATAACAATGGTCCGGTGCCCAACCAAACACCGCACACGGCTCCCCGCCGCCGACCCAGTGGTTTGAGTCTGTGCCGGCGTGCATTTGTTTGACAAACACCCTGTGAGTTGTACGATGCTCGGCTCCCGGTCTCACGACGCAAAGGCCATTCCGTGGCTTATGAGGGTTCGGCGGCGGCATTGTGCCCGTCAACGTGAAAGGTAGTTTTTAAGAAGCTGCATTGCAGACGTTGACCAGGGCTGAATGATCGGCTTGCTTGGAAGAGAACTTTCATACCGCAAAATTGCTGCTCATACGGGGCATAACGCCACGACAGCGATGCGAGTGTGGAAGCAGGAAGAGAACAGGATGAGTCGAAAACCCGGAACTGGACCACGAAATGTGACGATAACATGGCATAACAGACAGTTCATCCAAATGGTAGTGACGAACCATTCAGCTTTGTCACGAGTGTCGGCAGAATTTTGGAATCCTGCAACAGGTCTGACATTGTCTGCCTGCACGGTTCGACGGCATCTGCTTCGCAGAGGACTGTGTGAATGCATTCCTTTGTGGAAGACTCCCTCGAGGCTGAAACATTGTGGCCTCAGGCTACCGTACGTAAACACCCATTGGTGTGCAGCATGGGAATATGTGTTTTCTGAACGAGTCCCACCAGGAGCGTAGCCAGGAATTTACTTCGGGCGGCGAATTAGAATATCTTTTTGGAAAAAAATGTAAATGCTATAATATTAAAATGTATTAGTTCAATTTTTTTTAAAGATGGGAATAAAAAATGCTATAAACATATTCCATGTTTATGGGGGACCATACGTTACATATATTTTTAAAAAATGTAAAGTTATAATTCTTTTTAAAATGTTATTTTCATTTCAGTATTTCAGGAGGGGGGATATGTCCAGATATCATCCCCACCCTCCGGCTGCGTCTCTCAATACCATTTCAACTGTGGATTACAACACGATGACTGAAGACGCATTCAACGATATCAAGGTGAGAGTCATCTTCCATAATTCACTGTCCTGCGGTGTACTGCACGAACGATGGGGGAACTATAGGGTACCATGTGCGAATTCGGCTGCTACAAATTGTGGCCATTCTCAAAAGCCACCGCTACATCAGAGAAGTTGTGAATGTTGAAGTCGTGCCCTTCTTTCAGCACGTTCCTGATTCCAACTGCCACACGTTGCCAGAAACGTCCATGCCGTCTCCGAAGCAGGGCCTACATGATCGCCTGATGTGTCGCTATTGAACATGTCTGACATATGGTCGCTCGGCGACTAGCCTGTCGTTCACATACGGCAGCCAATGCCGAGGATCTGTGGACTCGAGTAGACGCAGCCTGGGAGGCGGTTCCCCCAGAAACAACCAAGCAACTTCCGGGGGAGGGGGAGGATGAGTGAAATCATCACGCCAGCTACATTCAGATGAATAAGCATTCTACATTTGGAATAATATACTGAATGATTCGTAACGATATGGCCTAACTAAAACGGCTTATTAGTTGGGTCAGTAGGAGTAAAAAATGTAATATTAACGGGGTATGATGCGTAGTAGGTTTGGTGTTAGGGTGATCCACAGGTGGCGTGTTTCCACATCTCCTGTAAAAGCCGATTATCATCTGAAACACTAGCATGTACGTTACCTACCATTGAACAGTGCATCGTTAAAACAACATGTTTGTTTGTAGTTACCATTAGTCAATGTTATGTTGCTTTCTCCTCTAAATCCTATAGTGTTGTGTGTACAACCAATGTTTATATACGAATCATGTATTTGAGAAACCCTATATGTCCACATTTTGGCAAAAATGTGGTAGCAATAGCATTAGTATATTGAAATGTAGTTTTACGTGGTAGCAAATAAAATCCACGCAATGGCAGCAATCTTGAGTTTAAGCAATGGCAGTTCAAGTATTTTAAGAGGATTGTGCTGTCACAAGAGTCATACGGCAAATCTGCCCCTAGAGACCAGAAAACAAACTTCAAACCACATCAGTTCATGGAGTTTAGTTACGCAAGTGACAATGCTGGACTTGTTGTGGCAAGACCCTTCGTTGATTCACTCGTCAAGCACCATTTTAGAATAATGAATTGCACACTTTCTGTCCTTGTTCTTCCAGCAAATACAGCGTATCCTGCAGGTTGCATCCCTATTAACCAGAAAAAATGGATGAACTCCGCAAGTTACGAAACTACATATCACACACAGAAGATTGCCAATCCTTCCATAATGAAACATTCTTGTGGCCCACATGTGCAAATGAAGAAACACAAAACCAGCCTGGTGATTGAGTAGGTCGACATAGACTTTAACGCATCATTAGCAAGACTTGTGCATTTTAAAGAGGGACTGTATGCATACTTATTCATACTAATTTGTGTTATTTTTATATATATTTCATGTTAACATTCTCAATATTTAATGTGGAAGTAATTTTGACTGACTTCAAGCAAAAACAACCACCTTCAGAACAATGTGTTTTGATTTTCTTTTGTGCGTTTGAGAAACAAAAGTCCAGAATTTTTTAATAATGTCTTTGGGAGGAATTTAAATACTATGTTCTTGTTTTCCAAGTTAAACCGTTGTAAATTCACTTTGTGCTGGACTTGTAATTTTATATCTATGTTTTCCGCCACATGCCAATGCCTATTATATTATTTTTCCATTCCTGTAAAAAGTGTGGTTTGTGACATGGTGTTTCTCAAATTCGTGATTCATATAATTTTTAATCCTATTGAGCTGAGTAATAAGCTCCTTAAATTAGGCCATATCGTCACTTGAATAAGGTTACATACCTGTGGAGTGTAATAATATGTTGATATTTTTGGTCCACATTCAAAGCAATCATATTCTCCTTTGTCTTTTAGTGGACCAGAATTCTCTGTAAGAATTCTTCACTTGGTATTTCCTCTCCTTCAATAGAAATCCCCATGCAGTGATCAAGTGAAATATTCCCTATCTCATTGCAGTCTGATCCTGGCACGAAAGGACCTTTTAACACTGGCTGTTAATTTTAGCACCTTTAGAATTTTTACACTAGTATTTTTTTTAGTTCGTCAGGACCAATATAAGACTGGAGAATATATTTTAATAATGATGCATTGTCTTTCACATTGGAAGCCAAGTATTAAAATACTTCAGATCTGCTTGCAAATTATCTTGATTTACGGCATGTAAATACTGGTGGAGTATGTTAACATCTGAATAATTTCATCACATTCAGCAGATCACAGAGTCGCAGATGTCAAGACATGCTGCCAGTATTACATAGCATAGACCAAGATCATTTGCAAGCAGATCCGAAGTATTTTTAATTTTTCGCCTCCAATGTGAACGACAGGTTTTCACCACTAAACTATATTATTCAGTCTTATATTGATTATGACGAACTGGAAAATACTAGATTGAAAATACTGGCCGTACCAATATCAACAGCCATATTTGAAAGGTCCTTTAGTGCTATGAACAGAATAATGACTCCATTGAGAAATAATGTAGGACATAGTTTACTGTATTCGTTATATTACATTACTAAAATAAAAGTTATCATTATGTACGGTTATTGTTCACATCACATGTACTTAAGTATTAGATTATTGTTAAAGAATTTCCTGGCTGGGGAGGGGGGTGTATTTTTCAAATTTCTGGGGGTAATGCCCTCTCCCCCCTCCCTAAAACCACTTAAGATGCTCAAAAAACCCTGCATCAAAGGCCTATATGATTCTTTGCAAATTTTCGAGGCTTTAAAACATACTGATTATTTGGAAGTAGGCTTTTTTTTTTGCATTGATCTGAAACTGTTATCGCTTGTAGTACCATTAGAAATGTTTGTAATAAATTTCCTCTCAGTCTAATGATTCCTTCGTGGTTTTGAATTTTTAAAATAATATGAGTGTACATTTATTTTCTGGAATATTTTCCGGAGCATTTCACTTTGAACTAGAATTAAAATATTGTATTTTCCTTCCATGTTATTTATGTGAAATGGACGGACTAAACAATGTCAAGCACAGGCATGACAAGAGTTGGCTGTGCTCTCATAATGAATGGTCCCACTTCAAGGACACAGGAGCCAAAGCCTTAGTTTAAGACGCAGGGTGGCCAAGGCTAGCACAGACGCATCTGCACTATTTTCTTCAAGGATGGTGGAGCCCATATGTATCTAGTACCTACGAGTATAAGTATATTCTAAACAATTTCCGAACAGGTGGTCGAGTTCCAGCTCCTAGTCACGTATCTGGAGTCAAGTGGCAACACATGTAAGCACGAGGCACGGTACCTTGCAGGTCGAAGCCCTCGAGTATGTTGAGCGCTAGCAGCACGGTGATGCCCAGGCCATTGGGAGGCATCTCCCACACGGTGTAGCCCTTGTAGTCGCTGCTGATTGGCTGGGCCAGCACGCTCTCATGTTGCGACATGTCCTGCAGACTGAGCACTCCGCCGTAGTGCTGCACCTCCTCCACTATGGCCTGCCCCACACGGCCCGTGTAGAACTCCTTCTTGCCCTTGTCGGCCAGCTCCTGTCCAGCACATCACACCATACCTTGATGGGCATCGACACTGAGGAGGGCACTGGGGCATTGCCCGTACCAAGTAAAAGGCTGGAGTGCCAAGGAGGGGACAACATCTTCCTTACTGTTAACTGAGCTGCACCACTAGCCATTAAAATTGTAACACCAAGAAGGACACATCCGAAGGATCCCACGTGGAGGTAACGTGTAGAGCAGGGTAGGATAATGACATGAAGAGTTGTTCAGCCGAGTTACGCAGCTTGTACGCCAATAGCGACACTGATAAGTGGTGTATAGGAGGAGGTTGGGAGTGGCATTGTGTTTCCCCGTCGTTCGTGTGCACAAATTGAGTGAACATACTGCACCGAAGAGCACGACAACCATACGAACACATTTACGCTTTTGACAGCGGGATAATTGTGACCTATCGGGATTGTGGATTATACTACCATGAAATTGAGTCTCGCATAGGAAGAAGCACAGTTACAGTGAAGCGTATATAGGATTAGTTGGTCGAGGAGAAATGGGCTGGGTGACATGCAGGAAGCTAAAGCCCCATCACACTAAGGAATGCGAGGACACACAACAAGTGCACATTGTGATTATGGGCCATACATCTACATCAGACACCCTCGCTTAGGAGTTCAGGCATGTAGGACACAAATCTGTGTCTGCATGCATGGTTCATCGCCATCCGCAGAATCACGGCATCTTGCCCATGCACCTACTTGTGCGGCTGCTCACCACAAACGCCTGCGACTGCAATGTTGCATGGAGCACCGGGTCTGGATGGGCGGATTGCATGCTATACTCTTATCTGACAACTCCCGCTTCTGCTTGCAGGACCACTGTGGTTGAATCTGTGTCTGGCGACACTGTGGCGCATGCCTGGCCGAATCCTGCATTATGCATCATCGTACTGGCCAAACACCTGGAGTTATGGTATAGGGTGCCATCGGAGTCCAGTCCCACTCGTGCCTAGTCCGCATCGCTGGCATGCTGGCCAGCAACTGTTACCTACATCATGTAGGTGTTGAAGCCTGTCATTGTCCCCTGTCTTCGGGACCAGCATGGGTCCCTATACCAACAGGACAATGCGCGACCGCATGTGTAACACATCGTACAATAGTTCCTGGATGATCAACATTAGTTACACCGTTGCCTGCACATTCACCAGATCTCTCGCCCATGGAAAACGTGTGGTCCATGGCCAGGCGAAGATTGGCCTGCCACAGGACACCCGTGGCCACAGTGGGTGAACTGTGGGCACACATCGAAGTAGCATGGGTGGTGATACTCAAGAAACAGGTCCAAAGTCCCTTCCGCCCATTGCTGTGTCGTGCAGCAGTGGTTATTGCCGCCCATTGTGAGGCCACACAGTACTGATTCTCTCATGTTCTGTACGTCACACCGAGCTGTAAGAGTAATCATATCACTTGTGTGTGCTGGGTATTCTATTCTGTCTTATATATCTGGCTGTGATAGCTCACATCCTTGGTGTTGCAATTTTAATTACCAGCAGTGTACATACCAAGTGTACTCAAATAAATGATAATAAATGCCAGAGTGGGGTAGATGAGCACAAATTGAGCATATTTCAGCAAGGAACAATCTGTCTACCGTCCACAATGACAGTGACAATGCGCAGGGACGGACATGCAACCATAATAATTAAACAACAGACACTGCAATGAAATGACTATTTATTTACACCTTCAGGCAGAATGCACGGGGTTTACATTGTCTGTTCAAAGCGGCGGCTATTTTTGGCCGCAATGCAGTACTGTAGCATGTTGCGACGTGCATGTGCAAAGGTTTTCGGCGTGGCATTGATGATGTTAACTGCTCTCCGTATCCATGTAATGAGCTCATCCCTCGTGTCAAGTGGTGTGGTATACACCATCGATTTGATGTGGCTCCACAGCCATAAGTCAGGTGGTGTAATGCCAGGTGAGCGTGGTGGTCACACTCTGGGAACTCTCCTAACGATCCACCGGCTCGGGAAGTATACGTCGAGGTGCCGGCGAACCGCAATGGGAAAAAGAGTCGGGACTTTGTCCTGCTGAAACCACATTTACTCACGAGCATCTAAAGGAACCCCATCCGTGTATTCCGGTAACAATTCATGCAGGATCTTGAGACAGGTAGCACAAGTGAGACCATACGGTACTGAGTAGTGTTATCAGGCATACAGAACTGCGCTCAGGTTGGTTACTATGTTGAGTACACAAATGTTGCATTTCAGCACCTGCACATTGTCACTTCCATTAGCGGGTTGCTTATGGAAGTTAGACAATTTGTTCTTTAATGAAATATGCTACTTTGGACTCATCGACCCCACTCTGGTGTAAATAATTTATTCGAGGACAATCTGTATAGTACCATAATATGTGTTATATTGGTCACACATAACACATATCAACTAACATCAGGTATGCTTCACAGCTGACATTATATGATTTGTCCACAAATATTCCTTTCACGTCTCTATGAACAGTGTATTCTTGTGAAAAGGGAAAGGCACATTTCACTGCGTCATGAAAGTCAATAGCATAAGTGTTTTTTTGCTTTACCTTGGTTACTGAAAGGCATCTGTACTTGCTAGTCGGTTCCCTTCCACCCCCTCTCTCCCTGGGCCTACCGCTAATCCCTAACACTTTGTGGCGCCATAGTGGTGTAGTGGTTTAGACTACTCGCCTTCCACCTAGGCGAAACGGGTTCGATTCCTAGGGGGTCGCTCCCAGATTTTCGCTTGTGGGAATCATGCCGGACGATACCACTGGTCGGCAGGTTTATTCGGGGATCTCCCGTTTTCCCCGCCCTTGCATTCCGGCACTGCTCCAAACTCGCCTCGCTTCACCCTCATCGACTCTCAAGACCTCGATGTTAAGAGCCACCCACATCTCTTCACTCCACTCCTCTCCTAACGCTTTGTCTGATGAGTGATGTGTTGTGTCTCTTTATCAGCATGTACACTGCCTGACAGAAAAAGTGTCACGTCGTTTAAGGGTGACTTCAGTACCGTGAAACGAGCAGAGTTGATGTTCACGTGTCTGTTATGCATTTGATTAGCATATGTGGCCAATCTCATGAACCATGCGCGTGATATAGGCAGACAACCAGCACGTGAAGTCGCCATTCGAGATATTTCTCGTTTCTGTCTTACCAATGACGATTACCATTTGGGAGTCTGGCTGCGACGTAACCATCGGGTGGATCCTCTGCTGTCGTGGAGCGCCACACAGCTCGCCAATGAAGGTCACGGTTTGGAGTGCTATCAGCACCAACAGCCGCTCACCTCCAGTATGTATTACGGGGGCACATCAACGGCTCACCACTATGTTACTGAGGTGCCGCAGCCCACAGTACTACCATATACACTGAAGAGCCAAAAAAACTGGCATAGGCGTGCGTATGCAAATAACAAAGGCGTGGAACCATTCAGAGTAACGCGATGCGGTCGGCAGCTAGATGGGTTACTGCTGCTACAATGGCAGGTTATCAAGAATTAAGTGAGTTTGAACGTGGTGTTATAGTCGGTGCACGAGAGATGGGACATAGCATCTCCGAGGTAGCGATAACATTTGGATGTTCGCGTACGACCATTTCACGAGTGTACCGTGAATAACGGGAATCCAAACATCACATCTTCGACATCGCTGCGGCCGGAAAAAGATCTTGAAAGAACGGGACAAACGACGACTGACGAGAATCATTAAACGTGACAGGCGTTCAACCCTTTCTCAAATTGGCGCAGATTGGATTTGTGGAGTGCCCTGCAGAATTCATGGTGTGAATTGCCTCCTGCATACCTTCAGACATTAGTCGAGTCCATGCCACGTCGTCTTGCGGCACTTCTGCGTGCTCGTGGGGCCCTACACGATATTAGGCAGGTGTACCAGTTTTTTTTTTGGCTATTCAGTGTATGTAGAGCGTGCCAAATACACTTTATAAACAGGATAATGCCCAGCCACGTATAGCTCAGATCAGCCTCAGTGCTTAGCAAAATGTGCAGATGCCTCCTTGGCCTGCCCGATCTTTCTATATCTCGCCAGTTGGGAATATGTGGGGCACGAATGAACATCGGTTAAATACTCTCCCTCCCCGACGAAATGGAGGTAAACTGTGGACTAGGATCAATAGCACATGGTCCGCGATACCCCAAAACATTGTTCGGACACTCATCGAATCGATGCAATGTCAAGTTCAGCAATGTATCGCCCAACATCGAGGTCCCGCTGCTTACTGGCCACACTGGCCTGTGGAGACTTGTCTGTACGTAATAATTAAATAATTTGTTCCCACGTCTGTTTGAATATATACAGGATGATTCTAAAATCATGCGACAAACATTGAGGGGTGGTAGAGCTCACTAAAACAAACAATTATTGCATAGGAATATATGGGCGGAAGTGACGCGTTGAGGCACAAACACAAAAACAACACATAAAATGCAACACATTGTTTATTTACAACGTCGCCGCTAAATGCATTTTTACAGCAATGTTTATAATAATTCCTCAAAATTGCTACCACCGACAGTAATGCAAGCCTGGTAGCGTCGGTGGAGTGATTGGCGAACAGATTCAAATACGCCGGGTATTTCACGCACGCGTGCAGCCGCACAGGATAGTCGAGTGACGAGGTCTTCAATGGAATCAACTGGAGTCTCGTAAATGAGGGCTTTCAAATGCCCCCATAGGCACAAATCGAGACTCGATAAATCTGGCGATCGTGGTGGCCGTTAAGGTGTTATGTTTTTGTGTTTGTACCTCAACGCGTCACTCCCGCCCATATATTCCTATTCAATAATTGTTTGTGTTAGTGAGCTCTACTACCCCTCAATGTTTGTCCCGTGATTTTAGAATCATCCTGTATAGTCAGCTGCCAGTAAAGTGGAAACACATAACCTACCACTGCTGTTCCGGTTAACTGAGCGCATTCCAAATCCCTGCTCAGGATCTACTTTTATGCCAATTTTGTATCATTCCACCATGTGCTATATTAACGTCGCAGTGCACACACTCACTTTCTTCATCCCTGCGCCAAAGAAGTGCGACTGTCGTATTGTCAGAATCACACACGTGTTACTGACATATCAATTTTTCTGTTATGTTTATAAAACAAACTAAAAGAAATAATTTGAAGTGTCCACCGATACTGTTCTTACACTATTAATACAAGACGTGGAACTACTTTTCCTGATTCACTGCCAACTTTACCGCGAGTATATGACGTCAGGAGCTCGTGTTAAAACATAGGCGCGTTCTGCAATGACATGCACGCAGACACGGATCACGGAAGCAGACACGCAACACACTCACATTCAATATACAATCACACGCATGCGGACGCGTATAACGTACGGGTATACGAGATAAATCTGGGCATATCCCAACTCTTCCATGTCTGTGAGTCCGTGTAGCCAACAGGAATCGAGTATTTGGTTTGTTGATATTCGTTTTCGTGGCCATTGTGGTGTACACGGCAACAAGTGCTTCGTATCGCCGTGGCGAATATCATTTCTGTTTTAATACATAAGTAAACATCAGAATTTACACATTTTTAAACACTGTAAAAACATACAAAATGAGACGCGTATATTATGAAACCTGTATGAGTAATTTGCAACAGCTGCAAGACTGTGCGTTCCTTCGTATTATAGAATGGTTCAAATACATCCCGAGTCGTCGGCTTGTTCCTAAATTTTTAGCAAATTGCGTTTTATTATTTTGTTATAACATGAAATGTAAGTGTAAGGAAAGTTATAGAAATAGTAAAAATTTAATTTTTTAAAAAAGTTATAATAAAATAAAATAATTACAATTTATATTCTGCATGTACAAATCTGAAAATTGAACAAAAATAATAAGTTTGGCTAAAAGTCAAAAATTATTGTCCATATCATCAGAGTGGCATTAAAATATTTTCTAGGAAAATTTTAATGTATTTTCTTTGTATTTCAGTTGTAACTTTTAAGATAAAATTAAATGTCAAAATAGTTCAATGTTAAACCATCGCCGTCTGTGCAAAAAATATCAAGAGTTCTAAGACATTGCAATATAACACTCACGTGACCTCAAGAAACATTTTAGATTAAGCCAAAATTTTGTGTTAGAACAACATTTTGAATGAAGCGTAACAATATTTTAAGCTATAACACATGGTGAATGCAACTTGTCTAACGAGCTGGTAAGTTTTTTCAAGTTGTAACATCGCGTGACAGAACTATAAAACATCCTCACAGTCGACAAAGTGAAGCTTGTCTATTGCAGAGTGTGAGCGAGAGGTACCTGTATCGAGGAGGCCATGGCGGGGAGGGTCATGAGCTCGGCAATGCGGGGCGCTCTGCCGTCGAGTAGCAGCTCGGCGCCGTAGCGGTGTTCAGACAGCAGCTTCAGTGCCGACTGCCACTGCTCGGCACTCACAGGCGTCACTGCCCAGCCTTCCTCGGCGACCTCTATGGCAGACGACAGCAGCTCTGCCAGCGTCAACTGCACAGCAACACCCCCCCCCCACATCAGCTCACCCACCAGCTATCACTACTCTACCTCACAGCACAGCTTACAAAACTACCTCAGTAGTGGGAGTACGTATGTTGTAGGACAGTTCACAAGGGTGTCCAAATTGATTTAAAAAAATACCGGGAATGGTGCTGGTAGAAAAAGCTACACTTAGATATTTGGTATTGAATCCCCTTCAAATAAGTCTCCTTCTAGAGCTATCCAGCATCATATCCGTAGCTTGAAGAATGCCTTGAACACCTTTTATCGGATAGCGAGCCGCTGCCTTGTTTTATGTTGGATTTCTTGGACGTCTTGAACGTTACATTGAGTTGAGAGATTTGGGCGGTTCTTAACAACGAGAACTTGAGAGCCGATGAGGGTGAAATGATGTGAGAATGGAGCAGCGCCAGAATGCAAGGGTGGGGGAAATGGAATATCCCCGAGAAAACTCGCCGACCAGCTTCATCTTCCGGCACGATTCCCACTTGCACAAACCCGGGGATTGAACCCGGTTAGCCTTAGTGGCAGGCGAATAGTCTAACCGCCCAGCTACCACTATCCCTTCAATGTCTTGAAATCTTAGTTTTTTTCAAGAGGGGCTTAATTTTCGAGAAGAGCAAAAAGGCTCAGGGCACGAGATCTGAGGCGCATGATGTCTACTGGACCTGGGGAATGTTGTGATTGGTCTATAACTGCTGCAAAAGTTGTGCTGGATAGGCAGGTGTTACCACTCGCTGGATGCGTGCAATTCTGGCCTCTTCCGACGAATGACATTCCTAAACCACAGCAACATTTCACAGTAGTGGCCTTGTTTACAGTCTAGCCAGGCGGACGTACTCATAGTAAACAATGCCCTTATTGTCGAAGAAAAGGGTCAACAGGATCTTCGCATTGTTTAGACTCATTCGGGCTTTCTTGCCCCCTGGAGAAGTTAGGGTCTGACACTGTGTGAGGCCATGCTCAGGTATCACCATGCTTTTGGCAAAATTTGATGCAGATTCATCAACTTTCTCAGCCATAGTGACTGCAACGACCACACACAGTACATGTGTTCGTTCAAAGTACTATTGTCTATTCGTGATTTTGAATCAAACCTTTGAAAAATCACCCCATATATGACGTGTTTGGTTGTTCCTAAACATGCAATTTATCACAAGTTTCTAGTACTCATGTTAACATACAAGTAACTTATTTTTGGGTAAATTGAACTTCTACTTATAGTTTATCTATAAATTATAACATATACTTTATATTTAATATGAATGAAAACAGGAAGAAAACAGATGTGTTGATAATGCCCAGTAAGAAATAGTTCTTATGCAAAATATTATTACACAAAATGCGCAAGAATGCGATGCACTGTCCCTTTCTAGACTCGGTTTTAAGCTTTCGTTGCAAGAGGCGGAGGAATATCCTGTAAGAAGAGCGTTATCAGGGCTTCAGAAAATATGGAAGTAACTGTGAACTGAGTATACTATAGCAGCAGTACTTGTCTCCGATTCACTATCCATCACATTATCATTGCAGTGTAGACTTGACTCCTCTTTGATCGATGGCTGTATGATGCTAGTACCAACATCCAGCTCATCGACAGCAGGTCTGTCGGTAGCATAACCAGCATCAGCAGCCTCGGGAGTACACGTTGCTGGAACCGAAGGCAGCATTATATGTTATGGGTACTGACACGAGTGCCTGGCATCGGCGATGCACTCGGCGACATCTGGTCGTCTGGCTGGCGGCATCCTTCTTGGAACCATAATGCTGGGAGTGGGCCAATGGTTCATGCCCCACCCGGAGCGAATCCACGGCACAGTCTGGCATGTGGATGGTAGCATGAGTCTGTACCGAGGCAGTGATTTGGTCCATGGTTCAGGGAAACTGCATATGTAGCCTCATGTGGAACACGATGCAGGCTGATGCTCCTGGACAGTCCAATTGAAACTGTGTTGGTTCGTAGACGACTAGAAAATGTGCGGATCGTCAGTGCAGCATGCCGCTGCCATCGCAGGTCTCGGCGCAGGTGCGCAGATATCAATCTTCCGCGATGAAACTATACTTCATGCTAAAATAGTCTGGCTTGGTGCTTGCATAAATGTTCGTAGGACAGAATTGTGTCATGGTGACGATCAGACCTCTAGGTATCGACTAAACGAGCTCGTTGATTTTTCACACACACACACACACGCACACGCACATGCACACGCGCGCGCGCACACACACACACACACACACGCATATATATAATACGGATGTCGATCAGGAGCGCCACCATACGAAAAACTAAATTATCTCTCATTTATAGAAGATCAGGTGTCTTCGTGTCTAGNACGCACACGCACATGCACACGCGCGCGCGCACACACACACACACACGCATATATATAATACGGATGTCGATCAGGAGCGCCACCATACGAAAAACTAAATTATCTCTCATTTATAGAAGATCAGGTGTCTTCGTGTCTAGTCGTAAGCAGTCGATTCCTGGTCCAAGTGGCACACCATTTGTGCAGCAGCTGCACGTTCTTCAATGCGCAGGCCCAGTCAGGTACTGACCTGTCGCAGACATGACGATGCGAATAGCCGTAAAGTTTCGTGAGCTTGCACAGCGAAGGACATCCATACTTGGCCTGCAAGTCGAAAATATACACTTAAAATTTACACAAACCGCTAAGACATTTTTTCTGCTCAGGTCCAGTTACGTAAATCACGGCCTTCGGGTACTGCATCAGCAAGTTTGGCAGCACGTTTGCCGCCAGATAGTATGGACTCTTGTCTTCGTGTCACTCTAATCCATGTAGTACTTGGTTAGCCAGGCGTTTGTTTTCTTGCTCTTCTCGTCCAACAGTTTCCACAAATAAGGGTGGTGGAAGGAGGGTGTGAATGTTTTGCCATCGTCGTCATAGGACACTGCGATCTCCTTCAGCACGAAGCCATTTTGACTCTGGAAACCCTGCAGATTACAGTACATCTTGAAGCTGAAGATGCTCGAAGATGAATAAATAGTTCTAGTGTGTGAACAGCTATATTTATATATTCTCATCTGCACTCACGACAGTATTTTGACGGTCTTGTCTCGGCAATTGTACGATACAAGCAGGTCGTGAAGTATCAGGCAGAATGCATGCGCGTTGGCAGGAATATTTCCATGAGTACTGAATTCGATCCTCCAGTCGATCACATTGAAGGTAATATGCTCGTCCTGTTTACTCAGATCGAATACCATGATCGGAACCAAACTCTTGAAAGTATCAGGACCCAGTATTGTGGATTAGAGGCATCCATAATATGCATTTTGGAATTGAGCGTACATCTGATATCCCAGGAGGTACTGCCCATTTTCAAAGTTCATGTTCATGTCAGTGTACGGATAGATTTCGCTATTCAAAAATATTTTCACATTTTCTATTTGACATGTGTCGAACTGCGAACGACTCACTCACATTGTGCTGTCTTCTGGTCTGTAGCCCAACGATGATGTACCTCAGTTTCTCAGAAGTAAAACTGGACTTCGCCATCCAGTTGATGCGCTGGCTTGCTGGCAATCCGGGGTACGTCTCGAG
This sequence comes from Clitarchus hookeri, assembly GCA_002778355.1. Taxonomy (NCBI): domain Eukaryota; kingdom Metazoa; phylum Arthropoda; class Insecta; order Phasmatodea; family Phasmatidae; genus Clitarchus; species Clitarchus hookeri. The sequence goes on from NQII01004950.1 coordinate 139,015, forward strand.
ACTCCACGACCTGAAAGCCACATCGATGTTTTTGCCATCTTCCACATTCTTCAACATTGCTATGCATTCTGCAGTGCTCAACTGCTCATGAGACAGCATCCATTCGATAAATTGTAGTTGCAGTTCCACTGTCTCCAGGTTTTCTCCCGTACCCACGATGGTTTCTGCATGCATATTAACTAGAAGAAGCACCAGTTCCTGCTTCGAATGGAAGACAATTCGCCTGTAGTCTTCGGAAAATCCAAATAGCATGGAGAGCGAGATGCACACTTCGAACTTGCCTCCAGAGTATATAGCAACACTGTAGTAATATTCTATTCCCCAGCCTGCCATCTTGACCACAGGCAGCTCATTGAGTGAGCGAAAGGTAATATTTGATTGTTGAGGTTATGCCCACATTTCGCGACTGGTCCACCTCGACACCGTTGAGAAAATACGTGATACGATCGGTCAGGTGAAGAACTCCATTGCTAGTCATTTTCGTCGATGCCAGGTTCGACCTATCTTCTTTCGTTAGTGTCCCCCTAACTCGCAGGTAAGACTGACAAGGAAGGGATCAGATATTTTGGTGTTGGATCGCAATCCAATCTATAAAATAATATATAAATTGTAGTGTGTATGGTCCGATCAGGAAAGGCTGGTATGCATGAAGTTCCACCTTTGTTACGCTGTCTTCAAAAATGGCCGGCTCTTCAATGTTTAGGTAATCTTCCATGGCGATTGACTTTGAAGCCGAGGCTGTGGAGGAAAATTTCGCTAGCATGTGTTAACTCCTTGGAGAGCTGCGATGTACTGATTGCAGGTATTGCACGGCATTTTGTTTGGTTCTGGTTGCTGTAAATCTTATTCCCATCTTCTCAAAAGCAGGCATAGGTTGATTTCTTCGTTTCGAAAGTTTACCAACTCTCAGTGTTGGTCGACGACTGTCACGACCACCTCGCGTGCTCTTTTCGCGACAACCGAAACGTAAATGATGCTTTGAGGTGCTATGACAACTTTAAAACCTGGAGGGACAGTCGGCGGAAACTAGTGCAGCATATTGCTCAGCCTACCATTGAGGTATGTGATACTCGCTAAATTTTCGTATCACATTGACTGGCAAAATGTTTATGGGCTGCGAGGACTCGTGTGTTTTTCCAGCTTCATAGATGTGTGGCTGGAACCCCAGCATCGGTCTGATAGTATCCAGTTTCGTAAAGTCCATATCTTCGCTGCATCTGATGACACTCTTCAGAGTGTTGGGATTCCCATGTAGTACGAATTCCATTTTGGGGTCAGCAAATCTTCAATGTATCTTGCAATGTCGGCTATTTCATAAGATCCTACGGGCAACGTTACTTCGATGGAGATATTACCACTTTTTACGAGGTATATCTTACAGTTTTTATCATCGTTGTTCGGTATCGCATTGTAGGTTTGAAAATCGACAAGACCTATGCACAATTCCCCTTCCAGGTCGAGCGGCAGAAAGTGTACAGCTCGCAGCTCGGAGCTACGACCCATTAAGGTAAACTTTATCGACATGACTAAAGGTTTCCCTTCGATGTACAGCCATTTTGTACAATAACTTGTACGAACGAACCAGGAAACGAAGACACAAATGTCCACAGTTCCTTGTGTTAGGCATATGCTCCATCTCGTAGTTGTAAGGTAGCTTCATTCATTTCAGGTACCATCGCAGTTCGGGTGGAGGAAGCAAATTCCCACATGTTTTATAATAGTCTGCATGTTTGTCTTTTTTTATTTAAGCCACCTAGTGTGTACTGGGCCGGCTGCCATGTCCAGATTTATTATGGCACACTCAATACATTTTGGTTTCTGTGGCAATTCGTCTCTCATAAATACTCCTTTAAAATTAGGTAGTTTCAATTTGTGTGTATAATTCCAAATCAATGTTAGTGAGCGGTCGTTTCGGTAGAGATTGCATTATTGCCTCTTCCTGCTGTGTCGCTTTTGCACACCCCCACCTCCTACTGGCCAAGGCCTTAGGTAGAGGCCTTGGCCGTTTTTTTTACCCATGGCGATAGCTTCCATATTCGCATTATGTCTTTGGGCCTCGGACAACTGCTTCCGTTAGTTCTATGTTGTGTTGACGGCTCGGACGATACCACTAGTTGCTCTGTTTAGGCCCCCGAGGGCCCCGAGTGTAGGCAAGAGCAATGGGAAAATACATCAGTAGATGTTTTCTTGGTATTGCATGCTTTTCTTCCCTTTATCAAGGCTTTTCGTTTCACTTGTGCCTTCCTTTTGTTCTCTGTGCCTGTTCCCATTTTAACCTGTGCCTTTCTCTTACTATTATCACCCATTTCCATATTCATATTGGTCTTCATCACATTGGATACGCCCCACACAGCTATTTTTTCTCCGAGTCCAGTGTCTGATGATTTTCTTATCTCGTAGGTCTTCTGTGCAAGTATCTTGTCTGCCTGGTGTTGGGTTTCCAGATCCTTGTTTAGAGAGTAAGCGATGTAATGCTGCTTACACGCCTCGTCCAGTTCATTTATGCCTGCGCCACCATGTGACAGCTTTTTAGTTATCTTCATTCCCGGCCCGCAGAACTTGTAATTGGGAATGAACAACTCGAATGGTAGATTATTCGTATCGACGATCCTGCTTTCATCTACAGTCTTATCTATTCGAGACGTGTTGAACTGAGCGAGAAAAGTATAAATATGCTCCTTTTATATTTTTTTTGTTTCTGTTTCATTCTAGACTTGGAACAGTACGGATCTAAAGTGCTAATGATTCATCTGCTTTGTCGCTTCTGCGGTAAAACATACACAGCTTTGCGCAGCATGCGTCAAACATGAAACAACAACCTGCAGAATGAAAAGTTCATGAATGGCATTTCAATGCAAACTTTGCCACAGGCAGCTTACACAGAGTGATATTTTGAAGAGACATTATAAAACTTGTAGCACTGGTTCTCTGCAACTATAATCACCACCACAGTTAGCACCGCATGCACCTCAGTTAGTACCGCACTTAGCACCATTATCACCACACTTAGCACCGCACTTAGCATGACACACACCACAAGATAGTAGTGGTATCACATGTATTATCAAGCAAGATGTTACTCTACCCATATGCATCCATGCTGAAGATGATATCTCCCACGAATCACGACATGGAAGCCTATTTCCGAATACAGTCAAGTGCATAATCGCAAATTGTCGCAAGACGGGCGTCCTACTGAGCCTGCTGGAAGAAGAGAACGGTCTTCGGTTCGAGAATGTGTACCTATATTCGAAATCGCTCCAGCAACCTAAATACCAACGACTGACACGAGTACTGCAAGCTGTGGATGGTGTGGGTTATTTCCCTTGCAACGATAATGATGCAATCGTGCCACCAAGTGAAGCATTGCCAAACTGGATATTCGTATTTGATGACATTGGATGGCATTGCATCGAATTGGTCGAGCGAATACCAGTAATTGGCCGATTAAATAACCAATAAAAAAATTGATGAGGGTCGGTCATGGTGGGGCCTCTGGGAATGTACATTTTTTAAAAGAATGTTTAACTAAAAATGCAGACTAGATCCTCCCAGTAAAAAAAAACAAAAATTGTCATTGTGACACATTGTCAAGCACATTCAAGATTATTTGAAGAAAAAAAATTGTTGTGAGGAAATATTTGGTGGCCGTATTTGGTCTTCCAATATTATTGACAAATATTACATTTGAAAGCGAAAAGTTGACAGTGTGACAGGGTCCTTAAAGTTCATTCACGGTTGCTTCCTCCTTTTCTGAAGCCCTGCGTAAGTTGTTCTTCCAGGAATCTTCCGCCTTGTGCAAACGAAGTTCGAAAAATTACACCAAACGAGCAATGTTCCGCATTCGTGCACACCTAGTTAACTAACATTCTGCATAAGAACAATTTCTTACCAGGCATTATCAACACATCTGGTTTCTCTCTTGTATTATCCATATTAATTGTGATTAAAATATTAAAATTTGTAGATAAAATATAATTAAAAGTTTAATTTAACATTAAATAAGGTACTTTTATGCTAACACAAGCACAAGACGCCTATGATACACACCATTTTTAGAAAAGAAGCAAACACATCATACATGGGGTGATTTTTCAAAGGTTTGATTCAAAACAAATGTGAATAAACCGTGACCAGACTATAGGCAGGTAGCAGGTAGCAGGTAGCAGGTAGCAGGTAGCAGGTGTAGTTGGGAGAGGCTGACCTTGCCGGAGCCGAAGTGTTGCACGGTGTCTGCCCAGGCGGCGGCTGTGCCAGGCACGGTCACGGTGAGGGTGTCTCTCTCTGGTAGCGGGTTTTGCAAACTGTAGCCGCGCGCCGCCACCAGCTCCGCTGTCAGTGCCGCAGGAGACTTGCCGCTGACAAGCAAACAAACACACTCACCACGCCGTCTACACGCAACACTTCACAGGCAACTCCCGTTCCATCCTTGTGCCATTTCACACCATCGAGTGTTTACTGAATCCAATTTAAAAAAAATACGAAAATGAGTTCTTAGAATTATTTACGACCCATTCACGACACGAAAATAATTGGTTAAACCACAACAAATTTTCTTCATTTTATTGTGTAATTTTCTTTTTTAAAAATACGCATCTTTATTTTGTAACAACTTTAAATGTGTGCACACAACTCTACTATTATGAGATAACTTCCATTAATATTGTCAGAAAAGCTGTGAATAGCGATTGAAATTTTAGATTCAAGAAAATATAGAACATGTTCTACACGGAAATCTTGAAGAAAAACGAGACATTCACGAAATTGAAAGAGAAAATGGTCACGATTATGGGGTTTCTATGACATCGTATGGCATTCGATGAATGGAATTAAATAAAACAAAATTTAAAGTAATTCGAATAAAAAAATTTTTATATGTAAGGGCCTTAATGGCGTTGGCCACGAACAAATTTATTTCGTATTTGTTCGACATACTGTTCAACTTTTAGTCATTATCAGAAATTACTTTCGTCGCAAAAAACTGAGTACATAGTTTTTGCATCAACACATGTTAAAATCGCAACTTTACTGTTTTAGAAATGTTCTAATAATGAAAACTAACATATGTACAGAAATGAGATAATTCACACTAGTAGATATATTATGCCGATCCGAGGTCAAGTGCTGGGGGATGCAGATTTGCAGATATGCTGCTTTGGATGATGTCACAGCCACCATATTGGATGATGATACAAAAAAACTAATACTACTTGACCCCACTTAGCCAAATGGCCATTCGAGGTGTTGTCGTTATACTGATAATTTAAGAAAATTTGTCGCACAATATAAATTAATAGGACTTGGGAATAGATTTGGAAGAAGAAATGATTGCATGTTACGTTATAGGTTAAAATCAGTGCCTCTGTCCCCCGTCATTTGGACACCCCATCCCTTGTTGTTATCCTCCCTTAGGAGACAGAGGACTGGGTGTTCTTCTGAGGTGTTTGTGTTGTGTTATTGTTATGTTGTGTTGTTTTTATCGTTGTTGTTAATGTCTGTGTGGTGTTGCTAGGTGAACTGTAGATGAGCCCCGGCAGGCCCCGGCCGACAGCATCGCACCGGCCAGCTGCGAGATGCGCACTGTCAGCAGGACCCCCCCCCGGGCCACTCTCCACACCTCCCCCTATAGTGTTGTTGTTTACCTTCGGGCCGGGGACAACCCCGCCCGCCTTCACCACCCCGACCGACCGGCCCACCAGTAAACTAGCCTTTCTGCCGGCTCACAAGGGCCACCATTGGTCGGCGCGGCGCTGACGGACATGACCGACTGGCCGCCCGCCCCCATCCCAGAGCTTGTGTATGTGTGTTTGGGTTTGTCTAATTATTTCTGCTATTAATTGAATTTAACTTTTATTTTATTTTTAAAATTTTGAATTCAAACTTTGTGTTGTCGGCACTAATTTTAACTTTCCTGGTATTTTAATTTTAATTTTGAACTTTAACTTAAAGTTTTATTATTATCTTGTAAACCACTGCAAGTGAACTACTACTGGTTACATTTCGGAAATTTGGATTTTACCAGTTTACAAATTGTTGGGGTTCTACGTGAGTTTGGGAATATATGGGGTCCCGCACTCTGTTCTTATGAGTGTGGGAAGGTGAAATTTACTTTATTTTCTCAATCCCCTCTCTTTACAGAGAAGGGCGAGCTGTAATTACGATACCATTATTATTAAAGAGAAAGAGAAACTATTCCTGCCAGG
>NQII01004950.1:145429-188481 GCA_002778355.1 Clitarchus hookeri
CCGGCCCTCCAGTAAACTAGACTTTCGGCCGGTCCACAAGGGCCCCAGCCGGCCGACCCAGCGACGCCGGACGCGACCCGGCGCACTACTTGACCAAGTTCTTCCCTACACCCGTCTTTCAGTCCAGCACGACAGTCGTCCTGGACAAATGCCCCTTCAGGACTGTCATACCTACCCTTCCAGCGAACATAGGGAATGAAGTTGTACTCCACACTGGCGCCTAGTCCACGGAGAACCACGAGAAGGTCGCTGCCCGGCTCCCCAGCTTCCCCATTTTCTTTTATTTTTTATTTTTTCTGTTTTTATTCATTGTTTTGTTTATATTTCAACAAGACAAATATATAAAACAAATATACAGTAGAACCTCGATTAACCGTCACCCTTTTAACCGTCAGTCTCTATTAACAGCCACCCGGCTAGCGCAAAAAAATTGTATGTTTCCGCGTCAGCGCCGAGCTGGATCGTCTGTCGAGGCTCTATGATGAGTAGTGNGCTAGCGCAAAAAAATTGTATGTTTCCGCGTCAGCGCCGAGCTGGATCGTCTGTCGAGGCTCTATGATGAGTAGTGACGACTGTACTGCACACCTGCACTGTGCGTGAGTCATTGGCGGCAAGGGCAGTGACCTTGGGTTTGCGCGCCCACCCCCCCTTACACTGTCTTCTGCATTCCACTGCTACTGTTTCAGTTCAGTACGGTGCGTGGCTTACTACAGTGAACCGAAGTTTTTGCCGATTTCGAGTGCAGTGCCTACTAGTGTTCGTGCTTTACCGTTTATTGTTGACAGTGCTGTTTATACGTAGTGTGGGTTGCTCTTCTGTTATGGCTGAGAAACGGAAACGTGTGGTTTTGGGACTCGACAAAAAACTAGAAATTATTAAACGATTGAAGAAAGGTGAAACAGCTACAAGTCTGGCTCAGATTTATGGTGTTGCAAGAACAACCGTAAATGATTTAAAACGTGATGCAGATAAAATTGAGGAACACGTATCAAAAATGCAAAACACAGATGGAGATGTCAAGACTAGAAAAACAATGAGACCAGCAAAATTTGAACAACTCGATAGTGCTGTTTATCAGTGGTTCGTTCAAGCCCGAAGCCAAGGGATACCCCTTTCTGGACCCATTATAGTGACGAAGGCGATGGACATGAACAAAAAACTAGATGGCGACCCAACCTTCAAAGCCAGCATGGGATGGCTTGAAAAGTTTAAGTTTCGTCACGGCATTCGACAACTGGACATTACCGGCGAAAAACTTAGCTCAGACAGTGCTGTTGTAGAGGGCTTTAGAGCAGAATTTACTGCAAAAATGTACGATCTTAATCTCAGTAGGGAACAAGTGTATAATTGTGACGAAACTGGACTTAACTGGAAAGCTCTGCCACAAAAGACACTGGCTTCATTCTCAGAAAAATCTGCTCCAGGTTTTAAGATCCAAAAAGATCGAATCACTGCAATGGTGTGTGCAAATGCCACAGGCAATCATAGATTACCCTTAGCAGTGATAGGAAAATCTAAAAAACCCCGTGCATTTAAAAATTTGAATTTGAACGCTTTACCAGTAAATTACTATGCTCAAAAAAACGCTTGGATGGACCAAACGATTTTTTTCGACTGGTTTCACAAAGTGTTTGTTCCCCAAGTAAGAGCTCATCTTGCAGAGAAGAAATTACCACAGGAAGCATTGTTGCTCATGGACAACGCCCCTTCCCACCCTTACAATGAACTTCAAAGTGATGACGGTAAAATAAAGTGTTTCTTTCTTCCTGCAAACACAACACCTCTCATTCAGCCCATGGACCAGGGTGTGATTGAGAACATGAAGCGACGCTACAGGAAGGCTTTTATTGAAAGTTTGCTGTCTTCTGACGACGCTACAACGGTTAAGGAGTTTTGGAGAACATACAACATCAAGGATGCAATTTTTAATGTTGCCAACGCGTGGTCAGATCTCACGGCAACAAACCTGAAGAACGCTTGGAATAAATTATGGCCTGAACCTTCTACTGAGGAATCTGCAGAACATGAGCCTGTCAGTGTTGACGAAATAGTGCAGCTTTGTAACAACGGACTGATAGATGAAACTTTATCAACTCAAGAAGTGACAGACTGGTTAAACAGTGACAATCAGGGTGGAGGCTTTCAAATCTTGAGTGATGATGAAATTGTTTCCAATGTTTTGCAACTTGATGACGGTGGTGATCATGAAGACGTGGAAGAAGCTGAACCGGCGCTTGATAACAACCCAGGAATCACCCATTCAGAAGCGGAATCGATGTTAACACAGTGCATTGACTGGTTCGAGCGTCAAGAGGAGGCTACCGGGACCCAGGTGCTTCTTCTCAGAAAAATCAGAAACATGGCCGCCCAAAAAGCTCGACGGGGAAAGAAACAAAAGAAAATGACGGATTATTTTAAAAACTAAATACTGTACCGGTAACGTAAGTTTTTAGAGTACAGTACGTACATGTATAGTTGATATTTCATTGTTTTCTTAATAAAATATTTTAATAAAGTATTTTTCACTTGAACTGGCGTGGTTTTGTTTTTTCTCTTTTAAAATCATTTCACATTAAGTACTGCGCAGCAATCATCACAATTAGGACTTACAATGGCGCCGTTATAACATGCAAGGCAGTGAATTGCGATGTTGCCACGCCAAACACTGTCTAGGTGCTAAGTTGTAGCGGCGCTATTATTATTTCTGTTATCCGTCTATTCGGTTATCCGTCATGGTCCCGGTCCCGAGGGTGATGGTTAATCGAGGTTCTACTGTACTATACAAAACAAAACAAAACAAAGTAAAACAAAAAAACAATACATAACAAACATTTCCTATAATATATTATTTAACCAACACTTAAAATAGAATAAAATAGAATACAATGAAATAAACAAAATAAGTTAAAACAAAACAAAAGCAAACAAAACAAAACCAAACACATTAGTTCCCAGTATATCACCAAACACTAAAATACTAAATATGTTACCAAAATACTAATTCACACAAACTACATGATATTTTCAATTAAAGTTGATACAGCCACCATCTTGTTTCCATCCGCCATATTGTTTCTGTCCACTATTTTGTTTACATCGGCTGTTGCTAGGGGATGTACCAGTCTTTCGACCACCATATTTATTTATGGAGGTAGCAGCTAGAATGCGCTGGTGTCGCTCTCGCATGGCCACCATGTTGGTTCTAGAATTAGCCACTAGGGGCGCTGCTTATTATTTAATTTTTTGCAGAGTTCAAAATATCGTCTGGAGGAGGGCTGGATCTTACTGGCGAACATTGAGTCGGTATGCACACGCCTTAGACCACTCGGTTATTGGGACATGTACTGGGACAAGGGTTTAAAAGAAGCAATAGCGTGTATGTGCGGGGAATGAGTAAATAGTTTTTTTGATTATTCTAATGTGTAGTAATAATTATTGTATATAAGTTATTTTTTACTAGCCGAGACATACATACGAGTGTATCTGTGTGGTTGTGTGTTTATTCGATTCTATGAATGATGGTGGATCAAACCGAACTGACGACTGAGCTGCAGCAAGTCATCGAAGCTGGTCGCGCGAAATATCTACTCGCAAAAAGTTACAAACTGGCTCTCGAGAATCGAAGGAATTATCCTCGGAGAAAGGACGTCATGAAAGGGCTGGACGATACTTTCCAATCCAACCTGATCGAAATGCAAGACCTTACTCGTGCAAATAAAGACCATCACTACATTTTGACCGTAAAAGACATGTTTTCCAAGTATGCATGGGTCAGGCCACTCAAGTCGAAGAATGGATGTGACGTTACCGAGGCCATGGCAGATATGTTTAGCGAAGGATGCATACCGAAAAATCTCCACGCCGACGATGGTAAAGAATATTTTAATGCTACTTCCCATGCACTGATGAAAAGGTGCAGCATAGACCACTATTTCACGTATTCTGGACTCAAGGCTAGTATTGTCGACATTTTCATCAGACTCAAAAAGCCAAATTGTGGAGACATTTCACAGCGAACGGAAACTACAAGTGGCTTGAGCTACTGCCGAAACTCAACTCGCCTGCCAGTGTAATTCAACCATTCATTCTACCACTCGCATGAAGCCCGAAAATGTCAAGGACGACTCCCTACTTCGGTTCATTTATGCTATTCCGACGAGGAGGGACCTGCACAAGCCTAAAGCCATGATCAGTGACATGGAGTGCATCTCCAAACAGCGAGGCATTTTCCACAAGGCTTATCATCACAACTGGTTGGCAGAATTGTACAAGGTGGTTCTGAGGCTTTTACGGAGAGGAGATCAAGCATACGAAGTTTCCCGATGTTTATTTGGTGGAAAAGTGCTGAAATGGCATAATGGATGCGTGTACGTGAAGTAGCTCGGACACTCGAAACGTAACGACTCCTGGATCGACAAAAAGAACATTCTGAAACAGTATTTACCAATATTTTAAAAATATAAGATATATATACTCTTAAGTACATGTATTGTTTTTAAAAATAGTTTGTTACCTTTCTTTGCATTCATTTTATTCTTGCACTTGCCTGTCCTTATGCACAATATTGGTTGGAGATAGCTAGCCGTGTGCAGGTGCAACCTGCGAAAATGCTAACATAGCCCTGCCATGCAAGCACAGGAATGTTTTTAAACTTTGACAAGGTCAGCTGCCCTGCCTGTCCATGCATGCTCGCAACCTCAACAGTAACCTAAATGAATAAAAGTGTTTTATTTCTAAGGTACGCCATTTAATAATAATTTTAAAAAGAAAATATATACTTAAAAATAATTATGACTATATTAAAAATTCTTATTGCATGTCTATTACTATATGAAAAAAATTATTATTGCTGGTCTGTATAAATCATAGATACTAAAAAAACTTATATAAAAAATTATTACTGTACATTAGAATATTCATGACAAAATATTTATTAGCCCCCTGCACACACACGCTATTACTTATTTTAAAGCCTTATCCCAGCACATTTCCCGATAGACAAGTGGTCTAAGGTGTCGGTCCAGGGGAATACAATGAATGTCATATTTGTTAGTTCTTGGGAAATCGTATTTTAAGTTTGAAACGTTATCGTGGACAAAGTTATTGGAATACTAACTTACCCGGCCCCGCGTTGCTGTGGCATTTCTGTGAAATTAATTGAAATAAGTATATGCATATATATATATAAATATATGTATATATGTAAAAAAAAAACATTGGGAACAACAAACTGAAATGTTCAAACAGACAGCTGTCAACAAAGGCGCTTCCTGACGCGAAAGTATGGTAAAAATGAGTTTTTTGGACATTTTAGTACCTTTGCAGGCAATACAGATAAAAAAATTAAGGTGTACAAACAAACACTTGTGGGAACGAAAGGAAGGTTAATAAAAAAAAAACAGAATGAAAATTGGTTGATTTTTTTGGGAGTTACACGCGTCCGAACAAACGGACACAGCATTTATTTATATATATATATATATATATATATATATATAATTTCTTTGTAAATAGCTGGTNAACGGACACAGCACCAGCTATTTACAAAGAAATTATATATATATATATATATAATTTCTTTGTAAATAGCTGGTGCAAAATGTTAACTTTAAGAAGTAGTGCTAAATGATGCAATACATATAAATGTGTAATGATCATCATTTCATCACAACTACACAACATGCATGTGCAAAACAATGAATGCCATTCAAACCACAAAAAAACAATGAATGTTGAAAAGTATTGAAAAACCATTAATGTCAATAACAACCCATCATTATGCTATATTAACTCACATATTTTCCACATTAAACATCACAATATCACTGTTTTATAACCAAAGTAACTGCAGTCAATAATGTGGTGGCTTTTTTTGTGCCATTGGACTGTGTTCGTTGTCAGACAAATACAATTTCTGAAATGTGATAACGCAGCAGTCTCTGTTCGCTTATACAATCACAATCATATTGTTTCAGAGACAAATTGTATTGCAAGTTAAAGAAAGGTCTCGTTAGTGAAGCTGTCTTTACATTAATAAAACGATACACACGTAAATGCACAAACTCTTTGAAACCTGGTTATGTATAATAATCTAGTCATCTCTTGCGCGAGTACTGTGTGGTAAAGATAAGAAGTACAATTTTGCTTCGTCCTCCCAGAAATTCTTTGAGACCAGCAGGTCTTTGTACTTAGCTTCGCTTATAGAAATAAGCTCTTCGTATGAACGAGGAGGAAGCCTAAATGCATCATGTGTATGGTGCTTCTTCTTGAGTGGAACCAGAACTGCAGTCCCATTGACGCCAATGTATGTAAGCCGATATGGAATGAGTCANGGTGCTTCTTCTTGAGTGGAACCAGAACTGCAGTCCCATTGACGCCAATGTATGTAAGCCGATATGGAATGAGTCATGGATGATCCTGTGTAATGGTCAAACGTTTTGTTGGCCTTGTTACTAAAGGGTACTATATAGCATACAATGAAGTAAACAATGTAACCCAAACTAGAAACACACCCTGACTTTCACAAGAACCAACCTTGAATGGTTGTGGTTTTACACGTGTTTTAAGAATGTCATCAATTCAGTCTGATGGTGTCTCATAAATGCGTTCTGGTTAATGAAAGTCATGTTTCTGTCATATTCCATACATGTGTGGCCACATTCAGGGAAGGTCATTTTGTCACAATTTTCAAGTGTTAGTTATAATGTACCACATAATATAGAAAACGAAAAAAAAACGTAATTCTTGTTCTTTCCACAACAAGAATCCCAGTAGATTTCCCACTCTTCTACAGCACTATCCAAGTGATAACAGATCAGATCCCACTACACTAAAGCAACCTCATCTGCTGCTTTCTCCCCATGCATCTCAGTGTAGGTATACACTGGAGAGCCAAAAAAACTGGTATAGGCGTGCGTATGCAAATAACAGAGGTATGGAACCAATCAGAGTAACGCGATGCGGTCGTCAGAGCCTATATAATACAACAAGAGTCTAGCAAAGTTGATAGATCGGTTACTGCTGCTACAATGGCAGGTTATCAAGATTTAAGTGAGTTTGAACGTGGTGTTATAGTCGGCGCACGAGATATGGGGCATAGCATCTCCGAGGTAGTAATAACATTTGAATTTTCGTGTACAACCATTTCACGAGTGTACCGTGAATATCGGGAATCCGTAAAACATCAAATCTTCGACATCGCTGCAGCCGGAAAAAAATCGTGAACGAACGGAACATACGACGACTGACAAGAATCATTAAACGTGACAGACGTGCAACCCTTTCTCAAATTGGCGCAGATTTCAATGCTGGGGCATCAACAAGTGCCAGTGTGTGAATTATTCAACGGACCATCATTGATATGGGCTTTCGGAGCTGAAGGCCCACTCGTGTACCGTTGTTGACTGNTTCAACGGACCATCATTGATATGGGCTTTCGGAGCTGAAGGCCCACTCGTGTACCGTTGTTGACTGCACGACACAGAGTTTTATGCCTCGTCTGGGCCCGCCAACACCGTCATTGGACTGTTGATGACTGGAAACACGTTGCCTGGTCTGACAAGTCTCGTTTACAATTGTATCGGGTGGTTGGACGTGTACGGGTATGAAGACATCCTCATGAATCCATGGACCCTACATGTCAACAGAGGACTGTTCAAGCTGGTGGAGGCTCTGTCGTGGTATGGTGCGTGTGCAGTTGGCGTGAAATGGGACCCCTGATACCTCTAGATACGACTCTGACAGGTGACAGATACGTAAGCATCCTGTCCGATCACCTGCACCCATGCATGTGCATTGTGCATTCCAACGGATGTGGACAATTCCAGAAGGACAATGCTACACCCCACACGTCGAGAGTTGCTACCGAGTGGCTCCAGGAACACTCTTCTGACTTTAGACACTTCCATTGGCCACTTAAATCACCAGACATGAACATTATTGAGCATATCTGGGATGCCGTGTAACGTGCTGTTCAGAAGAGATCTCCACTGCCTCGTACTCCTATGGATTTGTGGACTGCCATGCAGGATTCATGGTGTGAAATGCCTCCCGCAGACCTTCAGGCATTAGTCGAGTCCATGCCACGTCGTCTTGCGGCACTTCTGCGTGCTCACGGGGGCCCTACACGATATTAGGCAGGTGTACCAGTTTTTTTGGCTCTTCAGTGTAAAATATAGATTCAGTGATTGATGGAATGTGAATATAAAAAATGTAAACAGATAATTGCCAACGATAATATACATCGTGTAAAGCAATATTAGGGGCATGTAATTTTTTCTGAAAATCTAAGCAAATTACTTCTCGGTGCATCGTCTTACGACATCCAAGTCTTGATTTTCGTTTGCTATTACAAAATGCTTCTGCTTTACGTAAATGTAATCCATGGTCTGTCTTTATCTTCTGTAAATCTCTCGCTGTTTCCTGTTCTCTACAGGGATCCACTGCTAAGACGTCTGCATTACCAACTCGTAGTTTTACCAACCGAACGTCTAGACTCGTGTATTGACTTTGCAGGAAACACATGCATTACATGTATCTTTCCTTGTATAGCCAAACGAGATATCGTGTTGAGTGTTAAATACATTCCTATGCGCAATAATAGAGTTCGATTTATTAATTCTGTAAATATTAGCTGTGTGAATAAATTAAAATCAAATTTGGTTCCTTTATTTTTATAAATACTTCCATCCCTCACGAACACGGATACGACCCTCCGGAGTCTTGCAACAATATTTTCAACATAATGAACTTTCTTAAACGCTTATCATAATCTTTAATTATAAAAAATATTTTCTATTTGATGTAAAATATTCTTAAGGGTTAATGGGACTTTCGGTGGCTAAAACCAATCATCAGCTACATTTGTTTAAATGTGCACACAGATTTTTGGCATCANGTTAATGGGACTTTCGGTGGCTAAAACCAATCATCAGCTACATTTGTTTAAATGTGCACACAGATTTTTGGCATCATGTATAAGATACAACAAAACTTTTCTTAACTTAGTTTTTGGAGAGAATTAGGTGTACGCTAAAATACTGCTGTGCTTATTGTAAATAAAATATAATTTATTATATTATTACATATTCATATACAGCACGTTAATGAAGTAGAATATCTGTTAATACGTGTGTGTGTGTGTGTGTATATATATATATATATATATATATATANGGAGCTGAAGGCCCACTCGTGTACCGTTGTTGACTGCACGACACAAAGTTTTACGCCTCGCCTGGGCCCGCCAAAACCGCCATTGGACTGTTGATGACTAGAAACACGTTGCCTGGTCTGACAAGTCTCGTTTCCAATTGTATCTGGTGGATGGACGTGTACGGGTATGAAGACATCCTCATGAATCCATGGACCCTACATGTCAACAGGGACTGTTCAAGCTGGTGGAGGCTCTGTCGTGGTATGGGGCGTGTGCAGTTGGCGTGAAATGGGACCCCTGATACCTCTAGATTCGACTCTGACAGGTGACAGATAAGTAAGCATCCTGTCCGATTACCTGCACCCATTCATGTGCATTGTGCATTCCAACGGATGTGGACAATTCCAGAAGGACAATGCGACACCCCACACGTCGAGAGTTGCTACCGAGTGGCTCCAGGAACACTCTTCTGACTTTAGACACTTCCATTGGCCACTTAAATCACCAGACATGAACGTTATTGAGCATATCTGGGATGCTATGTAACGTGCTGTCCAGAAGAGATCTCCACTGCCTCGCACTCCTATTGATTTGTGGATTGCCATGCAGGATTAATGGTGTGAAATGCCTCCTGCATACCTTCAGACATTAGTCGAGTCCATGCCACGTCGTCTTGCGGCACTTATGCGTGCTCGCGGGGGCCCTACACGATATTAGGCAGGTGTACCAGTTTTTTTGGCTCTTCAGTGTAAAATATAGATTCAGTGATTGATGGAATGTGAATATAAAAAATGTAAACAGATAACTGCCAACGATAATATACATTGTGTTCAGCAATATTAGGGGCATGTAAATTTTTCTGAAAATCTAAGCAAATTACTTCTCGGTGCATCGTCTTACGACATTCAAGTCTTGATTTTCGTTTGCTATTACAAAATGCTTCTGCTTTACGTAAATGTAATCCATGGTCTGTCTTTATCTTCTGTAAATCTCTCGCTGTTTCCTGTTCTCTACAGGGATCCACTGCTAAGACGTCTGCATTACCAACTCGTAGTTTTACCAACCGAACGTCTAGACTCATGTATTGACTTTGTAGGAAACACATGCATTACATGTATCTTTCCTTGTATAGCCAAACGAGAAATCGTGTTGAGTGTTAAATACATTCCTATGCGCAATAATAGAGTTAGATTTATTAACTATGTAAATATTAGCTGTGTGAATAAATTAAAATCAAATTTAGTTCCTTTATTTTTATAAATACTTTCATCCCTCACGTACACGGATACGACCCCCCGGAGTCTTGCAACAATATTTTCAACATAATGAACTTTCTTAAACGCTTATCATGAGCTTTAATTTTAAAAAATATTTTCTATTTGATGTAAAATATTCTTAAGAGTTAATGGGACTTTCGGTGGCTAAAACCAATCATCAGCTACATTTGTTTAAATGTGCACACAGATTTTTGGCATCANTTTTTTTTTTTAATTCATAGCTATGTTCTCTGGCCAGGTTTTAGTATATATTTTGTTACATAAAGTAACATAAGGGATAAGCAGTGACGATAATAGCAAATCAAGTCGGAAAAAAGTTTACCGCCAGCGCGCTCTCTTGCAATACGCTGTCTAAACCGTTAAAGATAGAACAATATCATGTAGTTAAGAATTGTGTAGAATAAAAAGACCTAAAAAAAAATCTATCTATAACAGAGAAATACAAATAAGCGTATTTACATTTCATTTCTCAATAAATAAATACGTAAAATTAAAGCCATTTATTTCCCATTAATAACTTAATATTTATCAAAGAAAAAAAACGTAATTAAAACTGTTTAACGAAAAAAACCTAAACAATAATTCTGTAATCCACGCGAGCGGGGCCGCGGGCACACCTAGTGCAAAATAAATAGGACATTTTCTACCGAAATTTATTATTAAGGGAGATATGAAACCATGAAAAACGAGTTTCTAAAAACTATTTTTGCGAAATATAAAAAACGAAGTGAAATTCAATTACAACTCTTCGAACATTGTTTTATTGTATTGGAGAATTAGACGCAAGAGCAAACTTTAATTTACACCTCCCACAATTATGACAATTACAGGGGTGACCACAGTCTAACTTTCTTACTGTGAGGACCCACCGTTCTCTTGTAAA
Organism: Clitarchus hookeri; assembly: GCA_002778355.1. Classification (NCBI taxonomy): domain Eukaryota; kingdom Metazoa; phylum Arthropoda; class Insecta; order Phasmatodea; family Phasmatidae; genus Clitarchus; species Clitarchus hookeri. The sequence goes on from NQII01004950.1 coordinate 156,744, forward strand.
GTGCACACAGAGTTCCCGCTGAAGCGATGCAGTGCCTGGCATGTAGGCAATACTACCTACAGTCGGTTCACGACTGGAAGAAACTTTTGAAAATCAACCTTTGAAAAAACACCCTAGCCGTTAGCTAAATGCATATAACATTACAAACAGCGGCGAGCGCGGATACAGTTATGCCGTTAGGTTGCCAGCACAAAGAGAGGAAATAGTTCCAAAGTCTTAACGTAATTGTTAATTTATCGCTTACAAATGGGTTTCGAAAAGACTTGTATATTATTATGCCAATTATTAATGACGTGATGCTAACGTACTTTGATTTCAATGTTTCTTGCATACTCACAAGATCACGCTCAAGGTGAAAGTAGAGCGGCCATTTGTTTACAAACCTTCGTTCCATGTGTTGTTGGCGAGATGTTGTCGACACACATGCCAGAGAATTTGTGCGATTATCTTGTTTAACCTATAATGATTCATTTATTGGTTTTTTTTAATACTAATATCCGCTATTTATTATTTCTCGTTGTGCCGATTCCTTTCGTTTCTGATACCTGTATAAGAGATTACTCGTAGTGCGTTCTCACGTGTTTAATATTTTTTAAATTTATTTCAGGTTTGCTTAAAATTTTATTTACTGTATTTTACGTTATATGTGGCGGTAGTTTTTGTCTGCAGTCATGAGTTCTATCAAGGTGAAGAAAAGAGAAGTCACCAATGCCAACAGGACATCATTAACCTCACCGAATCATTGTATTCCCTAATTAGGCGAGGAGGAATGAAACCCTGCAACGTCGCGGAAAGAGCAGCAGAAATGTTTAAACACTCCAGATCCACAGTTCTAAGGTATGTTAAAACATATGTAGTATTAACCATTGCGTTTGCAAGTTGTGTGTGCTAAGGTCAATTATGTTGGCCTACGAAATGTGTTTACAAGAACATAAAGAAAATTTGTTAATAACTTGATAACATCGTCGAACGTTGTCTACGTGTCTTTTTAACGTTTTATTTGGGTAATTATTAAGTTTAGGGGGCTTTTCTGTAAAAAAAATAACAATAATTTCACGGAAAATGGTATATTTCCACTCCACTAATGATGCAGAACACGAATATACGACGGGCATTAACGTCCGACTAATTTCGTAACATGTGCCCACCTAACCTAACAGAACCTATCCCCACGATGGGTGAATCACTATTTTACATTTTTAAACTAACCTAGGATTGTTGGGTTTTACACTAACCTAGGATTGTAGGGTTATATAGACTCAAATGTGAGTGTATGAATCACCTAACCAAAAGGTGGTATTACAATGTGTAATTAAAAATAAAAACTACTTTGTGTTGGAATTTGTGTACCCCTGCGAGGGATTCTTCATAAACAACCCAATATATACAGTGGAAATTTATTATAAAGACAACTGACAATGGTAAGGAAAATTGCCTCTATAGTGAGTTTGTTATAGTCAATTAATTTTATATAGGTTATGGAGAGATGGTGCATTTTAAGATTCTGAAGAAACAGCTTGTTTTGTATTTATAAGTTACATTGTGGCATTAATTGTCATTGTTATACATCACTAAATATATTACAGTCGATATAACTGGAACTTCCCCTACTATCAAACATATCTGTATCACTTCACTAAGCACGAGAGGACATCGTAATCGATGAAATCGCAGTCATAATCTTTTCAGAAAACAATTGTGTATTAATGCATTTCCCCAACACCGCTGTTCTACAGCCATTGTCTTTTAGTTATTGTAAATTATCAGTGTCATATTTTTCACTTTCAGTGCTACATAGCCAACCTAATTTGCATAATTTAAAAAGGACNCATGGACAATGCACCATATCACAGCACACAGGTGTGAGCTCCAACCTTTGTTTTTGAATAAATAAAATGTTTATATTATTTGTGACATGTTAGATTCTGTGCTAGTCAACACAGGTATCAGGAAAACAGTTACCTACATGTAATATGATAAAAAGTTTAAGAATGTCTAGCACAGTAGTTATAGACATTCTTATCACGTTCGCATTATAGAAGTATCCAATCATACTTTTGGTATCCAATAAATACTACCAACAACCAACTATTTAAAAGTTTATGTTTTGGAAAGAATTGTGCTTAATTCAAACATTCTATACAACAGACATACTGTTGGCAACATTCAAGGGTAATACATTTTAATTTGTTGTATCGTGTGGTGATTTCAGCTGGAGAAGTTCCCCAACAGTAGCTGGAGGAAGGATGCCATCATCAATTGGCTGCAGGAGCACAACATTCCGTTTGCTGTATCCTTTTTTTGCAAAATCTTTTTGTGTAGTGTTAAATTGTAGGGTAATGTTGTTGAGCATTGCTTTATAGCATTATATGTAAAGTAGCAGTCTACATCAGAGAGCAGCTATTGAAGCATGTCATTTTTTTTAATAATTGGTTTCTAATTTTTGGAGTGAAGATGGATGTATTAATTTCTTTTTTTTTATAGTTGCTGCTGTGTTGAGTTGTTTATGTACTTTTTTGTTTTGATCTATGGTAATTCCGTAGCAAATGGAATCACTAAAATCCATAAGTTATTACCGGTACTTCTAACTAACTAATAAATAAACAGTACTTATAAGAACTGCAGCTTATGCCTTTAGGATGTTTTAACTTAATGCAAACTGGAGATGTTGGGATACACCATTGTCAGCTTCTTTAATTATTGTAAACAACAGTTCTCTCTAATATTTTGTTTACTGGAGCCACATTTTTTAGTTATGTTTAATTTATTATTGTCATTTCTTTACAAAATCTGTGGCACACTTATGTTGCTAAGCAAACGCTTAGAGAAGGAACAAAATGTTTCAATTTAATTGTTTGAATATTAGACATTAGTGAAACCAATGTCTTTTCGTATTAGTTTTAAGTTAGATTTTTGTTTGAAAAAATATTTTAAGATAGCAACAGAGGTTAACAGCATTAAATACGGGTCCGGAGCCGAACTAAAACATAAACACAGCGGCCTACCGCCGGCTAAATTATTTGAACAAAGTCTGTCGGGGTTCCATTTTTGTTGCAAACCCACTATAAGAGTTATGGGAACTTCGGTTCCTGACCTCGTGACAGCACGGCCATCCGGGGGCTTATGAGAGATTGGCGGTGCCATGTTTATGTTGTTGGATGGACTCCTTGAATGTTGACACATTTCAATGCAAAGTATTGTGCCACATCTATAATATGTAATCAAAGTGAAAGTTTTTCTCCCCCACCCAACCCCCCAGTCAAAATCAAACCTACACACACACACACACACACACACACAAAACATCAAATTTTTAATACTCACATTTTGGGTTTATAGAATGAAATGTTTTTCGCTTGCATCGCATATTCTTTTGTGTGAAATTCTCAAGATTAAAAACTTTACGCTTGTGGAATATCCATTAATAATATATACATGACTTTTATAATGGGTACGTGCATGTACGAACACATTTACACACACACACAGTGGAATGTAAACATTGCATGTAAACATTCCCATGTTACTACCACATGGCAATGTTTGTTTACTTTTGGCGAAAGGATACGAAATGGGCTTGAAAGTAGATCTTTAGCAGGGCTTCAAGGAAGTCTCTTCCAGTCTTGAACTGACTATACATGTGTTTGTGGTTCGCTACTGTGTACACTGCACTGAAGGCGGAGAAGGGCACTTTCAACACTTATTGTAAACAGTATGCACCATACGTTAATAAAATGACAGTTATGAAGCTGCCTGGTTGTGTCGGGAACCACATACTGAGTATGCGGTTCCCTGCAGGAAGAACTGGTATTGCGCATGCGCCTGGAAGTTTTATCGCTGCCGCCGTAAGTGTTGTGTCAGTTCTGCGCGAAAATGCTGAGTTTCCACAAGAAGGTCATTTTTTTTATTAATTATCCCATACCGCTAAATAAATCAGGATCAAACCTTCACAAAACCTAACGGTGCAAACGTTGTATGCAATAAGATGGTGATGACCACCATCTCTTTTCATTGCGGTGGGCGGTATTAACGAAAGTTGCTTCTCAGGTAGGAAGGAGGTTCCAATATCATAAAATAATGTTCGGAGATTTGTAATTTACTTTCACTTAGTTTCCGATATTTTACAAAAATACAGTTTGAAAACTCGATTTTCGAGGGGTTATATCTCCCATAATATTCATTTCAGGTATAAAGTGTCTCGCATTTTTCCCACTTGAATTTTGCTTAAGGAATCGCCTCGCGAATTTTGTCTGTCGAACTCAGGCCCATCCTATATTATTATTTATAAATATACAAAGAGAGCGGAATGACGGTGGAGCAGTGAGGAAGAGAGGGGTGTTGGCTAACCTGCCGTTGAGTCCTCTCACAGTCTTGGTCTTCGCGTCGTAGAAGATGCAGAAGGCGTCTCCCCCCAGACCCGTGCTCGCCGGCTCCGTGACGGCCATCACCGCCGCCGCAGCCACGGCAGCATCCGCTGCGTTGCCCCCTCGCTCCAGGACTCCTGCAACACGTGGCGCAGGTACAGTCGCCACGTGCTCGTGTGTGCTCTCCACGCGAGGCTCTCGCACTCCCGTCGGGCTCCGTCTGCCCACTCACTCTCCTCTTGTTTAGAGAAGGGAGTGTGGCTGTAGGTGCCATCGCAATATTGTTACCAGAGATAGTAGTTGTGTATTCCTGTCTGAGCACTGGGTCCCTGCCACAAGACAGATACTAACTCCGCTAGGACAACTTCAACAATATCGAGAGGCTACCTACAACACATCAGAAGTCTGTCTACGTCTCTATAGTCTAGATGGTTCCTACAACCATATATTTGTCTCTGTGTATATGATTTCACGTTATGTTAGGGTGCCAGCTTGACTAAAATCTGGTGTAGTTTTCTTGTAGTTGTTGACGAGGCCATCGTTAATGCGAATGCCCCAGACAGCGACCAGACATCCGGTCAAAGAGAACATCATTTTCTTCGAATGATACCTGCAATACAGGTAAGCTGTTAAATGAAAAATTATTGTACTTCGAACATTCACCATTGCAGAGCTATTTCGCCGAGGAAAACACAGAGGGTGACATTGAAGCATATGTGAAAACAAGCCGAGACGACCTGTTCTCAAACGATATTTTTAACATATAAATAATCCCGCAAGTAATTCTGTCAAGAGTTCTGCCAAACTAAACGATACAAAACAGGACGACTAACAAACGAACAAGCAACAAAGGAAAGACGATAAATACAAATACACACAAAAAACTCTAGACGACCCAACGAAGACAACAAACACAGACGAACACCAGGCGAAGACAAGAAGGTTACACAAACTCAGAACCTGACGACACAGCAAAACGGCACGTGAGAACACGCGCAGTTTTCTAGGCGAACCAGTAGCGACGTTCCGGGCACTGGCTCATGTTCCCGTCCTCAGGCAGTTACTCTACCTGCCTTCAACCACCAACATGCAACATCTCATACGAACATAGTATTCGATTTTTTTAATAATTTGTCTTAAAATTGTTAAAATGTGAGAAGAAAAATTAATTAGTAAAGAACGGAAGCAGTCGTTTCTTCCTTCGTGCCTGTCTATGAAAGCTTTCGCGGAGTTTTATATACTATTTACTTTATTTTAATGGGCATATCATTGTTTCTGAAAACAAAATAAACCACACCACAACTATCGTCACTAGCCGCGCCTATCCTATCTGTCTCTATCTCTATCCCTATCTCTATCTCTATCTCTATCTCTATCTCTATCTCTATCTTTCTCTCTCTCTCTCTCTCTCTCTCTCTCTCTCTCTCTCTCTCTCTCTCTCTNCTCTCTCTCTCTCTCTCTCTCTCTCTCTCTCTGGCCAACATGTCCACCTTGTAGAAAACCTTCCACTGGAAATTGTGCACGTCCAACTACCAAAACGTCCATGCAAACGGCCAGTAGATGGCTGAATCTTCCACAGAACAAAGCGTGCATGGAATCTTTCAAGAAAACCTTCTCCGTGGCGCATGGGCTTTGCAGTAAATATGAGTTAGAGAAAGTGTACACTAACGGAACGTGCACTGGACTTCGTCTGCAACGCCTGTGACCCCTGATTGCATTGGTATTTGCACTTACCTCGAGGATCAAGTAGAAATATGTATGAAACAACAATTCAAGTATCATTAGAGTGACATCATGTAAATGTGTGTACATTTGAGCGAGTATTTCCCTGTCAAAATAGAAATTATTCAAGCCACATCAAATGCAAAACACTGTAATCCTGTGCAATTTTTCGTGTCATCCCCAATTAAACTTTTGCCTTAAGGAAAAAAAATCTTATCAAATTTTTTGAATGTCAGATGTAATTACAATGGTCTGTTTCTCAGAGAGGTTATTATAAACACACTTTGTGACTTCATGATGCCACTCGTTTTTTAAATTAAGCGCTTTTCTTGTTTGTGCAGTCCATCCCTATTACCAAGCCAATGGCTATCCGAGTACATTTTGTAATTTTTGTAAGTTCTACAGCGGTAAATCACTCCAGCAGTGATCATTGAGTTGTCCGGTTTGTTTTTCGTGGCATAGTCGGTCAGATTTTCTACAATTTGGCGGACACTTTTAAATGTTGAGCTCATCTCTTTTCTATCGTCTCAGTTTTGCAGTACTGTGGGATTTATTATAGGCACATACTGGTGTCTGTCTGCCATGCCTGTAATCTGCTTTGATGGCATGTAAATTACGCAACGCTGATTTCTTTCACGTAATTCGTTGTTAAGATGGCGTGGGCATGCCTTAACAGTTCAGCAGCCAGCTTGAACACGCCATTTCTCGTAGAAGTGTAACAAGGCCAGCGGTTAGCAAATTCAACTAAAAGCTGGGCATGGTAAAGTGAGCACTTTTGAGGCCATAGTTATTTTTTCCTTTTAGCAATTTTTTATCCTTTGAACAACTTTTTAAATAAATATGGAAATATGCGTAACAAACACTCTGTGTATATTACACCGCACCCGGAAGTTAACGTATAAGGCTAAAATGAAATATATTTATCGACGGTTACTTCCAACTTTTCTGAAGAACTGCTAAAGTTCTACTTCCGCGATATTCCTCCGCCTCATGCAAACAAATCTTTACCGAGTCTAGAAAATTACACCAAAGGGACAACGCACCACATTCGTGCACACTCAGTGTAATAATATTTTGCATAATAACTATTTCTTACTAGGCATTACCAACACACCTATATCCCCCCTGTTTTATTCGTATTAATTATAAATGAAATATTATAATTGATAGATAAACTATAAGCAAAGTTCATTTCAACCAAAAATAAGGTACTTTTATGTTAAGACCAATATTAAAATATTGTGACTCTAGACTTATTTATAGGAAACAACCAAGAACGTGATACAAGGGCTGATTTTTCAAAGGATTGATTTAAGAAGTGTGAAGAAAAGGCAGATAGGCTATATTATTCCAAATGAGAGGGCTTTCAAAGGTGCTCAAGGTTGAAATAGCAAGAGACCTTTCTGCCAAATTGAGAACCAGGCCACATCTGCGCGGGGCTCAGAGATAATACAGGCCAGCAGAACATCTTAAACAAGGCTTTTCCTCTACATGACGTAGGCAAAGCAAGACAGGCCAAGGAGCCAACAGGAATACTGATGTTCCGAAGTAGTATGATAAAGAGGAGTCTGGGACAATGAGTTTTAAATGGGAACTGTGTGGCTGTGACTGTGGCTGGCGGTCTTCGGCCCGACTCGGACGAGCTCGGCAATCTTCGGCTCGACTCAGGAGGTGCTTGGAAGCCGTTGACTCGGGTTTGTCGAACATACCCGAAGGTGCTCGGCAGTCAGTTACACCCACTAATTCTTCAAGTATATGTTTGTTTCTGGTAGCCACATAGATTTATAGGCATAGGTATGTCAAATCGTAAATCTGTATTTATAATCCGATTAAATTTTTTTTCTAAATTATAAACTTTTTTATATTGCGCCGAAATTATACATAGGATATTGCAGAAACATTCAAAAGTCCCTCACTCAATTACTACATTTCTTAAAGACTGTTTATTACACGATGCCAGAATCTGCAAATTATTCACTAGCTCGACTATTTTGTAGGTATAAGTATGCTAATCAGACTCTTTTTGAATGTATGTATATATCTAAACCAAACCCGTCATGCTAATAGGAACCACATGCACGAGTATGTTATAATCATGGTGTAGATTAGCTTCTACAACACTTTTATAGGCTTAATTGGCGTTAATTTAAATGTCGATACTGCCAGGCCCTGGAGACTTGGAATGTATGAGGTTGATAAACAGTCTTAACTTTCGTGCTCTTCTTGGCCATAAATCCGTCAATCGTCCAATCATTGCTGACACACGCTGATACCTTAGTGGATGTTCAGGCCTCGAGAAGTTAACATCGATTTTGAAGCATTCTCTTACTGCACAGTGAATATGAATTGTGAATACGAAAGACTGACTTTGATCTTATCGAACATGGAGCTGTGACCTGCATTATCGCTGTCTGATTCTCGACTATGTCGATTTTGCAATAGAGTTTTTACCTTTGGTCAAAATGCTCGTCGACATGAAAGAATCACCTGTAAGAAGAGTCTTTTTCGCACGTGGAAGAATTACGACAATGGCCACACACAGTTTATGCAAGATAATACATTTAAGAACCACATCAAGAACTGTAATGTTTTGTGTTTTGAGAGCCAGTAAGTGATGCCATCCATACCCTTCGCTACATCGGTGGGTACTGATTCCACAGGCAATTGTGACGAGACAGTTAATGATGGAATGAGTGACCTGCATCGCACAGTAGAGTCGGTTTGTGTGGAATGTACACTTGCAAGACATTCGCGTGAGGTCGGCTCTAAATACTGATGAGCACACAACTCCCACGACAAAGAAAAGTAAACTTAATATTGAGGATGAAACAGGAAGTGAAGACGATCATAAAGACAACATAGATGAAAATGCACATGAAGATGGTGATAATACTGAAGACGATAATGACGATTTTCTCGATGCACTGGCATGCCCCTCCAACATATTTGCTACAATGAGCGACACGAAGCAGGCAGAAGATGCCGAGAATAGCTACTATTCTATTTCCCGAAGACCCGAATGAACTAGTTGATAAGTTTAGATATTAGATTGACCTTTAAAAACATGGCTATTTCTCACGCATTGTTGAGAGGTCCTCAATCATTAGTAAACTGAAGGAATGGGAATACATCGCATGATGTGATGAACTGCTTTCTTCTAAAACTGTCATTACAAAATAATAATACATTTTTATTATAAAATAATTGTTTTTCTTTATTTTTGTTTGTCATAACCCTTTATCCCTCACAAATTTAAAGTGGTGCTATGAGCACTCAACTATTAGTGGAAATATCTGCATATGTAAATATAATGAAGACTTTACATACAAAAAATGCATGAATAGTAGACTGCGTACAAAACATTAATTCTGTCGACATGTACAAATGTTGTAGACAGTTGGTGAACTGTTTTTTTATATTATATATGGATAGAGACAGACAACATACCCACAGATTGATGGAAAGATTGCTAAAGATTGATGGAAATATTAAAAAGATAGATGGAAAGATTGAGAAACATTGATGTTGGTGAGGATTGGTTGCAGATTGGCAAAGATTGTGAAAGATTGATGAAAAGATAGGAAGTTTAATGGATTGATCCAATTATCTATGGAATGATTGGACGATTGACGGACTTATGGTCAAGAAGAGCACGAAAGTTAAGACTGTTTATCACCCTCGTAAATCCCAAGTCTCCAGGTCCTGGTGGTATTGGCATTTAAGTTAATGCTAATTAAGCCTATAAAAGTGTTGGCAGATGCTGATCCATACCATGATTATAACATATTCGTGCATGTGGCTGCTATAAGTACGATGGACTTGGTTTAGTCATATATACATACATTTAAAAAATCGGATTAGCATACTTATACCTACAAAATAGTCGAGCTAGTGAATAATTAGCAGATTCTGGCATCGTGTGTTAATCAGTCTATATGTGAAGGATTTGGAAATGTAGTAATTGAGTGAGAGATGTCTGCATGTTTCTGCAATACCCTATGTATAATTTCAGCACAATATTTAAAAAAAAATATTATTTATAATTTAAAATGTATTTTTTTAAATTGGTGAAAAAATAAGATTTACGACTTGACATACCCTATGCCTATAAAACCAGTATGGCTACCATTAACAAACATATGCTTGGAAAATTAGTGGGTGTAACTAATGAGTACCTTCGCGTACGTTCGACAAACCCGAGTCGACGGTTTCCAAGCATCCCCTAGGTCGAGTCGAAGATTGCCGAGCTCGTCCGAGTCGGGCCGAAGACCGCCAGCCACAGCCACAGCTACACAACTCCCATTTAAAACACATTGTCCCAGACTCCTCTTTATCATACTACTTACCGGCCGCCGTAGCCGCACGCCTAGATCAGTTCCCGGCTTTAAACTAAGGCGGGACTATAGTGGCTCTCAATATAAGTCATGTAACCATAATGTAGATTATATACTCCCTGAATAACTATATAATACTGATTGTAACAGTTGACTGATATCTAATTAAACTCCTCTTTATTACCATTTTCGAATCGCCGTAAATTTATCGACAGTTCGTGTACTAGCTTGCCCCTAACTAGCTTCACGGTATGGTTGATGACAATAAATTCAAAATTCTGTTCAAAAATGATAAAACCATGACAAATTCGGTGCGGAAACGAGTTTCACTACAATCATTTTAGTGACCTTTTATTTGTCAGTTATTTTAAATATAAACTGTTTCGTTTGAGTGACTAAGTTCCCGTTTACCGGGCGCTTGAACTAAAGTACGCCACTTTAATATTCGGCCATTATTCAAACACAAACATAATCCTCTTTGCAAACTAAACACACCGTCTTTTAGTACCTAGTAGCATGGCAATTCTGTTTAATTGCTTCTCGCAGGCGTTGTGGCATATTAGCAATTATTTTCCTGTTACATTCGGAGCCAATCTTACTCCAGTCTTGCTTGAACCTTTTCTCTAATTCTTTTGTGGGGCTAGTTGTTTGTAGTAAGCAGCCTTCTTTTGATTTCATCCCACAGATTTTCTACTTTATTCAGGTCTGGTGATTGAGGAGGTGTGTTAATGACTTTGCGACAATTATACAAAAGCCAGCTCTTGACAGCGTACGACTTGTGTTTGGCGTAATTATCTTGGTAGAACTTAATGAAACGTGTTCCTAATGCCCATATTATCAGCATACTTGTGCAGGTTTGCTTTCAGGATGTTGAGAAAGTCTTCCTTTTTCATTGTTCCATCGACACGTACAGCTTCTCCAAACACCTGCTGTAGATAAATAGCTCTAGATCATAATACTACCTCCACTGTGTTTCACAGTAGGTTGTATGTTACCCTGTCATCTGAACCATACACATTCAATTTCGTCTCATCAGCAAAAATAACATCATTCCACCAGCTTTCATCTTTGTCAGCGTGGTCTTTTGCGAACATAAGTCGTTACTTCTATTTGCCTCATTAATGAAAGGCTTCTTTCTAGATACCCTGCTATTATATCCTGCTCTTCTGATAGCTTGTAGTATGATTTCTGGATGGACGTTCTTTCCGCATTCATTTAGTAACTCCGTTGTAAGTTTGCAAGCACTAATTTTCGGACCATTCTTTATTTTCCTGATTACTAGACGTCCTTCTCTCTAGCTTAGTTTCTTTGGCTGTCGTTTTTGAGGTACCGAATCTATTCTGTCTTCCTTTTCAAACCTTATTATGATTTTTCCGACAGTGGACCTTGGCAGATTCAAGTGCTCCGCAATTTCCCGTTGAGATTTCTTCTTGGCGTGATGAAAAACGACCAGCTGCCGCTGTTCAAACGTTGTATTCGTGCCCTACGTCCCATTTTCCTGACTGACGCAGTCAACAGAGCTACCCAATACAACCTCTCAGCGCAGAGAGCGTGCAGGGAATGACACGAGGTACGAGCGCAATGTGCATCATGCCTGTGCCACGCGTCCACCACAACTGGTTGAATATTAAAGTGACGTACTTATGAAGCACGCGAGGACAAAATATTCTGTTTCATTAACTTGCACTGCTCATTTCCGTTATTGGCTACTATTGCATTTCATTTTAAAGAACACAAGAATGATTGTGCAATATGTTTTATGTTTATCTTCACTTCTAATGCAACATAAGGCCATGAAACTGCGATAATAATCGGTGGGCGACTTTTAATGTGAGCCACTGTACGTTGATATTTGTTTTCCCATGAAACTTTTAAATGTGCGTTCAATGTGGTGATCTGCGAAACTTCCGATGAGGACTGTTGAGTGCTTCCAAGACACGATGCAGATTATAAACACCATTTCACATAACTCCGAGATGGCTAAAAAAAACTGCTTTTTCAAAGCTCTGTATCTCAAGATATACTCTTCATATACACACAAAACTACTCAAGGGCCGTGTATTGAGCCTTATGACAGACTTGCCACCAATACAATTGTAGGGTCACCGCTGAGAGTCCCATAGGTGCACGCAGCACTACGAGAACACTGCACGCCAGTTGATAGAGGCGATGGCTCACTTGAAGCACGTGTAAGGGTCGCCCTTGTCGCTCTCGCGCCTCTCGGTCTCAAACGCGGGAAGAATCTCCAGGTAGCACTTTCCCTTCTTTATTCCGCTTCCCAGCCAGTTAGCATTCAGCAAGTGGTTGTCACGAGTGGATGTTGTTTTCAGACGCTGTGTACGATGCCTTGAATGTACGGCGTCACTTGCGTAAGTGCTGCAAAAACATTTGTTGTTGTTGTTGTTGTTCTCGTTTTTGTTACTGATTTTTGACTTCTGCAATAATTTATTTTTTAATCATGAAAACTGTTCCTTCTCTAAAAAAAAGTGTTTAATATTGGATGTCGACTAGTGTTAAAGCCATATTTCCCTATATATATTCATTCTTTATCTGAAAAAGATTTATTTATATAAGAACCTCATAAATGTAAGTATTTGTAGTAAATAATTATAGTTTTCCAAATATAACACCGGAAAGTCGAACATTTCATAATAAAGGAGCCCATGTTTCTATGCTCCTAATTAACTTTGTCAACTAAATCACACGTGACGTGGTCTATATAACACATACAACATATTATTTAAGAATCAGATATATTTAACAACAGGTACTCGGGTACTGGCCCCCTGAATCTATTTTAAAATCGGTATTGATGTTTTTGCCAACACGTTTTTATTTGTCCGAGAGAAAATAATATTAATACTTATTAGTTTTCCTTGGACGAATAAAAATGTGTTGGCTAAAACATCAATACCAATTTTAAAAGATATCCAGGATACCAGTACCCGAGAACTCATAGTAAAATATCCTTGATACCCAATTAACTCTTGTCTATATAATATAGATCACACGACATGTGATTTATTAAGCAAAGTTAGTTAGGAGCATAGAAACTTAAGCTCACATGTTCCGAAATTTTTTACTTTTCGGTGCTATGTTTTGAAAACTTCAATCATTTGACTAGAAATATTTACATTTATGTGGTCCTTATATAAGTCTAAATCTCTTTCCGATAAAAAAAATTAAAAATAATCTTGAAATATGGCCTTAAGTCAATTACATTTCAGAAATGTAAACTGTAACAGACTGGTTAAAAGGGCCTTCAAAATTGACACAATTATGCATATCTTTGTTAAAATATAAATGTAGGGTTTGTTTTTTACCGTGACGCAATTTACTTGGTATGCAACTTCCCAGGTTCACCTCTTCATAACGGCAGCATTTTAATCACACCATTTTCCAACATCCTATCTCGCTGTGTTCTGTAAGTTTTTTCTGCCTGGTACTTCAAGCACCTCTTTTTGGGGGCCGTCTTTCCTTCACGTTCTTCAACATCACAACATTACTTCAGGTCATACAACCATCCTACTGTTTAACTTACTCCCGATCCCCACACCCCGGGTTCACATACCTCACTTTCTGGCCCTTCCTTAACAATTAAAGCTACAGGCGTCGTATTCATCATAGGCCTATTTCTGCCCCCTAGCTTCGTTTCTATTCACCTTTCCAGTTACTGTGATGAGAGACAGAACAGGTACGCAAAATGGCATTTCTTTATCCAAGGTAGCCAAACTGTTAAGTCAAATTTCCCGCACAACTTTCAGCTACTCCGACAGAGGCAACAACTACACTGCACATCTTCATCTGAAGAACTCGGGACACCTTTCCAACTACCGCAATGAAATTTACTGTGAGTTCAGAAATGTGCAATATTTTTTATCTGAGATGGTCGAACTTCTAAACTTATTAATGTGTGTGTATATATATATATATATATACTTACTGATATATATTGTGTATATATATATATATACATACTTACCGATATGTTGTGTATATACAGGTTGAATCTATCTGAATTCCACCAACAAACTTAGGGAGGTGATTTCTTACGCAAAAGTACGTAGGAAATATACGTAGTACTTTTGGATTACGGTTAACATAAAGAGTGATAAGGACCTTCGAAAATTGATATTTGAAACATTTTTATACAGAAATATTGGAAACCATACCAGATCAAGAACAAACTTGTGAAATGCGAGTTGTTGACAGAGGGTCTCAAACGTCTTCAAATATCGTTTGTAGAAGCATCCCCCTGAACTAATAAAATAGGGGTTGCTTGAGTAATATCTTATGAAAATATTTTACAATATATCGCTCTAACAACTCCTAATTTATTAGTTCAGGGGATTGTCTTCACAAACGATACTTGAAGATGTTTCAGGTCTTTGTCAACAAAACATATTTCACAAATTTGTTGCTTAATCTCGTGTGGTTAGAAGTGGACGTACAGCCCATGTTTATTGCAAATAAAACATGCCGTATATGAACATAACCTAATATCAGAGTTTCAGTGTAAAGTGTTATCAAACAAAGATGTGCAATCATTGATAAATTTGTGTAGTGATATAAACCCTGCCCATGAGAATATAAGGGTCACATTTTTTCATGAACGAATGTGGAGCCAACCCCATTTGTAATGAAGTGATTTCAATATATCAGAAAATGCACGAGATTAAACAACATATTACTGAATGATTTTTAGTTGATAAAAGATAATAAATCACATAAAAATGGCTGGTTAAATCACGCCCTTTCGTGAATTAAATTGGACTTACAGATCATGACCGCAAAGAAAACACGTTAATCCCTAGCTCTTTTTATACGGTCTTGATACTTAAAGTAACGTGTACACATTAACAATAGGGTAACTTGGTTAAGTGTTATAGTCTGCAATCGCACAATAAATTATTACTATTTTTATAATCAATAAACTTTTTCAACCCTAGCAAAATGTATATTATTAATGAAAATATGTTCTACGTGAAATGTTATTTACAGTAAACATTTCGAACTGAAACAAACACGGTGATTTTTATACCTTCATTCACAACCTGTACAATACTATTTACTTGGTGATTTTTTACTCCGGAACAAAATAACATCAAAATATTTCAAAGCAACAGTATGTACGCTTTTGAATACGCGCATATTAAAATATTGTAAAATGGATGCAGTCAAAATATTAAATAACGGAACTGAACTTTTTAAAATTAAAAATACCGTCGGAAGTATTTTCTTCTGTGGCCACACTGTGACTCGACAAGCCTGATATTGTCGCTAGCCGTGATTGACTCTGCTGCCATCTCGGAACAGATAAAGTATAGAAACACCAGCCACCGACATCTCTCCACCAACACTGACAAAGCTAACACTAAACGGAGCTCGTTAGCTCTTTAACACTTACGTGCCTTTCAGGTCATTATTTTATATATTTGTTGAACATGGTTCAGTTTACACACTTTTAAAATGATACATTTTTTTCGGCTGCACAGTTTTCGCATAATAAACTGTCGCAATTTCGATTTTATTATTTTGGTGCTGGAATAAGAAAAACTATATCAATCAATTATTTGAAACATTTCAAATTTTAATTCGATGTCTTTGGCGTTTTCAACTTTTCCGCGAAAATTCATTTAGGATCTGCTTTAAGATAGAAATTCGTGAAAATTTAATCGTAATGTTGTTGCGCGGATTTTTTATGTCGTGCTCACAAGCCGCAAATTCAAGGTCACACAGGCAATATTCAACTATCCCGATTCCTTGAGTTTTTTTAAGCATGTTCTACTTCCTTCTTCGCTCATCACAAAAAACAACATCTAGAATTTTACAGCCGATTAATTATCGCAGGGAAAAATTAATGGAACAAAAAGTACACCATGTAGTTCGCCAACTGACCAATTAGATACTTAGAATTAAAATCATGAGCCAACGTGTATCCCACTCCCTCAATGGATATCACAGAACGAATGAGCTGCCGCTGAGGATGCCCCGTGGGTATTCGATTTCTCAAATTCTAAGCAAGATTTCAGTGCAGAAGTAGCGAGGCTTCCATTAGAACAATGCATCCAGCTGTACAACATGGTACCATATGGTGCATATGAAAGAAACATTCACTTGGTTTGTAGCAGTGTGAAATATTATGGTGGGTTATTCTTACTTTAATGTGAGTGAGTGAGTGAAGAGATATGGGCGGCTCTTAGCATCGCGGTCTTGAGAGCTGATGAGGGGGAAACGAGGTGCGTTTGGAGCGGCGCCGGAATGAAGGAACGGGGGAAACGAGAGATCCCAGAGAAAACCCGCTGGCCAGCGGCACCGTCCGGCACGATTCCCACACGTGAAGGTCCGGGAGGCGGCCCCACCGGGAATCGAACCCGGTTCTCCTAAGTGAGAGGCGAGTAGTCTAACCGCTACGCCACCGCGGCCCCCTTACTTTAACATGTTTTTATATCTTAATAAGAGTCTGTTTTAATCAACGTTTAACCGTATTTCCATTCTGAATGCTTAAAAATCACATTCTGCAAAAAAAAAAAAACTCTTGTTAAGAAAACTTGTTATAATAATTACTGAGACNAGAGTCTGTTTTAATCAACGTTTAACCGTATTTCCATTCTGAATGCTTAAAAATCACATTCTGCAAAAAAAAAAAACGCTTGTTAAGAAAACTTGTTATAATAATTACTGAGGCTGTATGCAATGGAAAATTAGTAATAATGTTCATAACATGTTCTTATATTTTATTTTATACGCATCTGCTTCAGTTACAAAAATTGAAAACATTTGTGGCTATTATAGAAGTTCGTAAAATAGTTAATTGAAATATTTGTAATATGTTACATAGTCAGGGTAATTATTCTGATGGTCTTGCTTAGTGAATGTTTTTCTGCAAAATGTTCTTTCTGAAGAATTCAGAATGTAAATACGCTTTAATATTGATCAAAAATGNTAGTGAATGTTTTTCTGCAAAATGTTCTTTCTGAAGAATTCAGAATGTAAATACGCTTTAATATTGATCAAAAATGATCTCATAGTAATACATTTGTTTTTAACATTTAAGCAAGTGAATTATAGTTAAATATTTTACAGTTTACAAAATATATGAATGCATTTTTTCTTCTCGTGCAGCGAAAATCGTACTTTTCTGACAAATTTGGTACAGTATTTGCACTATTGGCGATACCAGAACATAATTATGTGCACTTGCTTTCCACATATTTCCATAATTTTGTTTATCATTACTAATATATTATGTAAAGAATTAAATATTAACATTATTTTCCATAATACACTATGCATTTATACAATCGGAATAATTATCAGAACCATTAATGGTCTTTCATCCAAAATGTCAAAATTCCTTTTTTTTATGTGGAAACATAATTTTACATTTAATTTCAAACGATTATTTAAAAATTAATTTTTTTACAATCACTTTAAACTTTACATTTGGCATGTCGTTGCTGGCGCACTCCATAATATGTGAAAATTATATATAACACTTTATATATATAATCCTAACTATTATGATAATATTATACATGCGAAATTGTGTTTGTTTGCTTTCACGTCGCAACGGATCTACGGATCGGCGTGATATTTTGCACAGATATATTTGGAGGGCCGGGAAGTGACATAGGCTACTTTTTATCCCAAAAAATATATCATTCTCGCAGGAAATTTGTTTTAGTAAAAATAGCGCTCGGGGTACAATGCTGCGTCAATGTAAGTTGCTAGTCACAGAAAAAAGCGACAGAGGCCCTAAATCGAACTATACAGGATATACGAAACAATACAGACATTATGGGAGGAATGGTTGTATTACTGACTGGTGACTTCCGCCAAACACTACCGGTGATTCAGAGGGGCACACCTGCAAATGAAATCAAAGCCTGTCTCAAGTCGTCAAGGTTATGTGCAAATGTCAAGAAATTCAGCTTGACGACAAATATGAGAGTGCACCTCCACAATGACGTTGATACCGGACATTATACTGATACATTATTAAAAATTGGAAATGGGCGAGATGCCGAGGGCTGTGTGTCACTAAGGGGGATTGTAGTAATTTGGTGCAGAGTGATACGGAAGTGATTGCTAGCGTTTACCCAGATCTACAAAGAAATATAAATGACGACCAGTGACTATGTAAAAGAGAGATTCCAGCACCAAATAATGACATCGTTAGTGCTCTGTTCTGTGTTTATGACTGTCTGCTAACAAATACCGTTATTCCTCCCTATAAGTTTGTTACTATAACCACGCGAGCGAAGCCGCGGGTAAAAGTTAGCGTATATATAGTGTTATATGGTGAAGAAGCTGTTGGTAGCTAATATTGTTGTTGATACCCGCGCCTGTGACGTACACGATGTACTGCCGCAACAATCTCTTCACTGCGAGGCGCTTTGCCTTATCACACTGAGTATTCACTATGTATTTTGTTATTCGCGACTCGAGCAACCTTGCCTCCCCCGCGCAGACCTCGGCGTCCTTGACCTTGGAGCTACGAAGGCGAAGACCAGACGACAACTCTCCGCGTGGCTTGCGGTTCACTGTGCCAGCACGGCGGCGCAGGCCTTGTAACGGGGTTCACTTCTCAAAGCCTAACAGTTACCGTCAAACATAGGCCGTGCACTCTGAAAATTGTTTGTACGTTTACAACAAAACTCCTGGGAAACCCAGTTGCCGAGAAAATACTTTGTAAAACTACAAACAGTTTTCTTGTAAAATCTGCAAAACATTACAAATGATAGCGGTGTATTACAACTCACATTATTGAAAAGTGTACATTAATTTTTTTTTCTAGAAAACAAATGTGATGTAATAATAACAGAGAGTAACAAAATAAAAAATATTTCAAAATACAATTAACGAAAAAAAAATTTATACTTTGCCAGCATGGGGACTCGAACCCAGACCCCCTGTGCTGCTAGCACGCGCCCGCCACAAAGACAACTTGATTTACGAACTGAATGAACTATTATTTGTATAGTAAATATATCTTCAAGTGCCTACAAAGTCATATGGCGATATTTGAATAAGAAAAATATATTTGTTTCATTTTTATAGTTCTGTTGTTGAGTTGAGAGATTTGGACGGCTCTTAACAACGAGATCTTGACAGCCGATTTAAGACTTCTGTGTAGCCAGGAAACAGTTAATGAGTAATACGGTCACGTTTTAATGAAATAGTCGTTTTATTATGAATATTTGAGTTGTTTGAAGTGTTTTACGTTATTAAAACTTTCAATACATTTATTTTTACACGCAACTACACTTTACATCTCCCACAGTTTTTGCACAAACAGCTATATACGGTTATACGTTGTTGAGTGTCCGCCATTTTCCTGAAGCTCGTGGACACGAAGCAGTTTAGTATAAACCTTTCTTGTTGCCTGTTACAAACAAAGCCCTTGTAGTTTTACAAGAGATATATTTGTACTGTTACAAGCGTTTGTAAAATTACAAACCATTTCTCAGTAAAAATTACAAATTTTTTTTACGGTGTATGTACTCAAATACCCTTTTAATAAAGATTATCCTTTCCCATTCCATGTTCTATTACAAATATTTTCTCTACCATATAAATCGAATGCAAGTTTGAAATTATTTTCTGTCGAGAGATTACGGTTCCCATTCCTTCCCTCCCATCATTATTGGTTGGGGCCGTGGTGGCTGAGCGGTTAGACTGCTTGCCTCCCACCAAGGCGAGCCGGGTTAAATCCCCGGCTGAGTCACTCCCGAATTTCCGCAAGTGGGAATCGTGCCGGACAACGCCGCTGGTCGGCTAGTTTTCTCGGTGACAGCTCTTTCATTCCGGCGCTGCTCCATTCTCACCTCATTTCACCCTCGTCGGCTCTCAATAGCTCATTGTGAAGAACCACCCACATCTCGTGACTAAACTCCTTTGTAAGTTGTTATAATATAAGATGGCATGGCAGGTAGCCACGGCCCCAATCGCAGCCATATTTGCCGAGTCCAAGAAAGTCTTGCATATTTACGGCCTGTGGTTGGAATATTCCCTGCGTGTCTAGGCATAGAAGGGCTCTGACCTCAGACGCACTCTACCCGACCTAGGATCTCCGACTCTTTTCTTAGTTTTGGTGTAGGGCATAGAAAAATAATTACCTGCTATGATCTCGAGCCTATTGATTCACAACGGTGCATAAAAGGTAGCGTGCACGAGAGGTCCTCGTGTGGTGCGTGGAGGGAGTAGTTATACTTTTATTTCTTATGCAGATGCATAAGGCAATGGCCAATTACAGCACAGGAGAAAGTTTTCTACGATGTTGTTTATGTAGCCGTATAAAGTTGAGGAACACAGTTATGCAGCACAAACGGACCAGGATTTATCGCAAAGAAATGTCACAAGGCATAAATGTAAAGTAAAGGTCAGGTGACAACGTAGGAGGAGAAATTATAAAAAGGTTATCCAAGTTTTACGATCACAAAAACAAACATGCCCAACTCTTTAAAAAGATTTTCCACATTCAACACAATATCACAGCAAATCTGCTACTGCCAAATTTATCTAGGTCTATGTCAAGACAGCCAAAACATTAAAACATTATTTACGAATACTGCCGATTGACGTCAGACACGTCGCAAAACGTCATTGACTAAAAATAATACAATTGTTTCCAATAGAGATTCAGTTGTGCATAATGTTTGTGGTCGTGTGCAGTATTCTCCTGCGATGTGCTATCCCACGTGCCGAGTGGAAATAAGTATNATAATACAATTGTTTCCAATAGAGATTCAGTTGTGCATAATGTTTGTGGTCGTGTCTGTTTCTTTCAAGCCTGAGTAAACGAGTGCGGCAATTTCCATTTTCGAAAATAATTGACATATTAAATATGGAACATATTCTCGCAGCTGGGAGTAATTCGCTTACGAAGAGGCTTGGCGAATGTACGTGTCGACTCGCGTTAGCAAGTCGTGATTGGCTGCAACGCGGGTCGGGAGAAGTGCATTCACATTTCCAAATACATATTTGTGTTAGCGTTACGACGGGCTGAAGCCTCGAGGTTCCAACACTTCCATCACTGAGCATAAAGATTAGGTTCCTACTACACAGATTGCANTGCGGCAATTTCCATTTTCGAAAATAATTGACATATTAAATATGGAACATATTCTCGCAGCTGGGAGTAATTCGCATACGAAGAGGCTTGGCGAATGGACGTGTCGGCTCGCGTTAGCAAGTCGTGATTGGCTGCAACGCGGGTCGGGAGAAGTGCATTCACATTTCCAAATACATATTTGTGTTAGCGTTACGACGGGCTGAAGCCTCGAGGTTCCAACACTTCCATCACTGAGCATAAAGATTAGGTTCGTACTACACAGATTGCACAGGCAAGCACGAAAGTAGTTTCTTTCAACCGGATGTGACGTCAGACCTTTCGATAATGATTTCTATCAGGGGGCCACGGTTGGCGTAGTGGCTAGAGCGCTCGCTTCTCACCGAGTCGAGCCGGGTTCGATTCCCGGCGGAGTCACTCTCAGATGTTCACACGTGGGAATCGTGCCGGACGATGCCGCCGAATCAGCGGGTTTTCTCAGGGATATCCCGTTTCCCCCACCCTTGCATTCCACCTTGCTTCACCTTCATCGATCTCTCTCGAGGAGGTAGACCGATTCTTTGTTCTGCGCACGTAGCCAACACCTACCTAACCCAGAGCAATACAAGTGTCACAATCACATGGTCAACAGTGAAGCACCTGTTTGTATATATCTTAATTTTTAAATGACAAGCATGATTTCATAAACGAATAGATACTTTTATTAATTTGAAATTAATTAAACTGTATTATAAATTGGTAAGAGGAAGTATAAAAACATCTCAAAGCACTTGTTTACTAAACAGTGTTCGAACCTCAAATCCAACCTACGCCGTTTTTGCTACTCGTGTTGGCAGAAATGCAGTTAAGTGTTGGTACACGGGGACTTGCTGTGCGCAGCCAGCGAGATCGCTCTACCTCATCTGTACGTAATGGTGTTGACTAGTGTAGCGGAGATGAAAGCGCGCGACATTGGAACACGTGACTGGCCAGTGAAGTAGTGTACGTACGGAGGCCGGCCTTGGAGGCGAGCGGCTGGTTGGTGGAGACACANTGTATATATCTTAATTTTTAAATGACAAGCATGATTTCATAAACGAATAGATACTTTTATTAATTTGAAATTAATCAAACTGTATTATAAATTGGTAAGAGGAAGTATAAAAACATCTCAAAGCACTTGTTTACTAAACAGTGTTCGAACCTCAAATCCAACCTACGCCGTTTTTGCTACTCGTGTTGGCAGAAATGCAGTTAGTGTTGGTACACGGGGACTTGCTGTGCGCAGCCAGCGAGATCGCTCTACCTCATCTGTACGTAATGGTGTTGACTAGTGTAGCGGAGATGTTTGCGCGCGACATTGAAACACGTGACTGGCCAGTGAAGCAGTGTACGTACGGAGGCCGGCCTTGGAGGCCAGCGGCTGGTTGGTGGAGACACAGCCGTGGGTGTAGAGCCCCGGAGTGCGGTGAGACGAGAAGCTGGCCAGGCCGTCCATGTTGTGCTACCGCCGCCCGTGGTGTACTGCACTGCCGCCACACACGCCTCGCTACTTGCTGTGTGTCTCCCCCACGCGCCAGTGCTGCCTGCCTTATCTCCCCCGCGTCGCCCAGTCCTACCACCTGAGCACCGCGGCTTGGTGGCTCGCTCTACTTAGTACAACCTCTGCTGTGCACGTTGTGTATTATGTCGAACTAACACTTCCATGGGCCTCGCTCGTCGCTTTATTCATGCGTCCGTCAAGTCAAGCTGTGGAATTGTGGGATTATTACTATATATATATACACTGAAGAGCTAAAAAAAAAAACTGGTACACCTGCCTAATATCGTGTAGGGCCCCGCGAGCACGCAGAAGTACCGCAAGACGACGTGGCATGGACTCGACTAATGTCTGAAGGTATGCAGGAGGCACTTCACGACATGGATCGTGCAGGGCAGCCCACAACTCCAATCTGCGCCAATTTGAGAAAGGGTTGCACGTCTGTCACGTTTAATGATTCTCGTCAGTCGTCGTTNAATCATCTAAAACTGGCACCGCAAATATTTCTGAAATGGAAGGCGCTTTTGATGTGCTGGTTTCACAGAATTGAAGTTTAGACAAATCCTCATAATTGCAGCCCAGACACGTGTTATAATTCTTATTATTATGTGTATTTTGTGAACAAAGTTACATTTTTCAAATGGAACCAAGCCTATTCGCATCAAGAATATAAAACTAGAGGAAATTAGAATGTCAATGGCGTTTCTTGCAGGATTCTAGTGCAAGACGTATACGTGCTATCGTAATATGACAATGTTAAATACCTACAATTGTACGCTTCATTTAACCGTTCCATGTATCAGCACTCTCTTAAGAAACACGAAAGTGACTAAACAAATTATGTGAATTCTGAAGAAGAAATAGAAAATTGTTCTTCACAGCGTTAGTAAACACTATCTTCCCGCACGTCCTGCGTCTAGGTTGTATGAACTATCACAAAGCACTGATAAGAATGTCCCAACGCAAACAGTGTTAAAGGAAGAGAATCCAAACAAACATACGAACATCGTAGCCCAGTAACTGAGCAGTTAAATGGAGCAGACAAATGTCGGTGTTTATAAGGGTCATATTACGATAACACATAAACAACTTGCACTAGAATCCTGCAAAACATACCATTGACATTCTAATATCCTCTTGTTTAATTTTCTTGTTGTGAATAGGCATCGTTCCGTTAGAAAAATGTAACTTTCTTCAAGAAATACACATCCTAATGAGTATTAAAATCGGTTTCTAGGATGCAATTATGAGTCCTTATCTAAGCTTCAATTCTATTAAACCAGCACATAAGTAGTCCATTTTATTTCCGAAATATTTGCGGTGAAAGTTTAAGTTGGTTCGTCCTATACAACGTGTATCTAAATCATACCGACAAATGTTGATAGGTTATTCCTGAGGTGGAAATAGAAAGATTCAGACAGGCAACCCATGGTGCACGCCAAATAGCTAGAGCGGTAGACGCTTCCAAAGTTCGAGAAAAAATAATAATTTATTGTCATATTTGGGAAACTGCTTGCGGGACAGAAACAAAGTAATGGTTACTAATTATTTAAACCGTAATCATTGATAAAGTGAATTTCGTGTACATGTAACCCACACCAACCATGTTAAAAGCAGGTTTTGCCANTAAACCGTAATCATTGATAAAGTGAATTTCGTGTACATGTAACCCACACCAACCATGTTAAAAGCAGGTTTTGCCACCCTTATTTCTGCCAAAGAAGCACGTTACAGGAAAAATTCCCTATTTTTGACTAGAAATTATGGCATGCCGGCAGAATTGTCAACATAAATGTATTTTGCAAAAACTGTCTAACTCCGTCCTTTTCGAGTAAAAATGACATGTTTGGACCAGACGACTCGCGGTGAAGATGCCACTGCGGTGTAGTTGCCACTCGAGGAGACTGACAATTGACATGCGGTGAAGATGGCATTGCGGAGTAGTTGCCAATCGGGGATACTGACACCGCATGCAGTTGACACACGGTGAAGATGCCACTGCGGTGTAGTTGCCACTCGGGGNTAAACCGTAATCATTGATAAAGTGAATTTCGTGTACATGTAACCCACACCAACCATGTTAAAAGCAGGTTTTGCCGCCCTTATTTCTGCCAAAGAAGCACGTTACAGGACAAATTCCCTATTTTTGACTAGAAATTATGGAATGCCGGCAGAATTGTCAACATAAATGTATTTTGTAAAAACTGTCTAACTCCGTCCTTTTCGAGTAAAAATGACATGTTTGGAACAGACGACTCGCAGTGAAGATGCCACTGAGGTGTAGTTGCCACTTGAGGAGACTGACAATTGACATGCGAGGAAGAAGGCACTGCGGAGTAGTTGCCAATCAGGGATACTGACACCGCAGTGCAGTTGACACGCGGTGAAGATGGCACTGCGGTGTAGTTGCCACTCGGGGAGACTGACACAGCAATGCAGTTCACACGCGGTGAAGATGGCACCACGGTGTAGTTGCCACTCGGGGAGACTGACAATTGACATGCGGTGAAGATGGCACTGCGGTGTAGTTGCCACTCGGGGAGACTGACACCGCAATGCAGTTCACACGCGGTGAAGATGGCACCACGGTGTAGTTGCCACTCGGGGAAACTGACAATTGACATGCGGTGAAGATGGCACCACGGTGTAGTTGCCACTCGGGGAGACTGACAATTGACATGCGGTGAAGATGGCACCACGGTGTAGTTGCCACTCGGGGAGACTGACAATTGACATGCGGTGAAGATGGCACCACGGTGTAGTTGCCACTCGGGGAGACTGACAATTGACATGCGGTGAAGATGGCACCACGGTGTAGTTGCCACTCGGGGAGACTGACAATTGACATGCGGTGAAGATGGCACCACGGTGTAGTTGCCACTCGGGGAGACTGACAATTGACATGCGGTGAAGATGGCACTGCGGTGTAGTTGCCACTCGGGGAGACTGACACCGCAATGCAGTTCACACGCGGTGAAGATGGCACCACGGTGTAGTTGCCACTCGGGGAAACTGACAATTGACATGCGGTGAAGATGGCACCACGGTGTAGTTGCCACTCGGGGAGACTGACAATTGACATGCGGTGAAGATGGCACCACGGTGTAGTTGCCACTCGGGGAGACTGACAATTGACATGCGGTGAAGATGGCACCACGGTGTAGTTGCCACTCGGGGAGACTGACAATTGACATGCGGTGAAGATGGCACCACGGTGTAGTTGCCACTCGGGGAGACTGACAATTGACATGCGGTGAAGATGGCACCACGGTGTAGTTGCCACTCGGGGAGACTGACAATTGACATGCGGTGAAGATGGCACTGCGGTGTAGTTGCCACTCGGGGAGACTGACACCGCAATGCAGTTCACACGCGGTGAAGATGGCACCACGGTGTAGTTGCCACTCGGGGAGACTGACAATTGACATGCGGTGAAGATGGCACCACGGTGTAGTTGCCACTCGGGGAGACTGACAATTGACATGCGGTGAAGATGGCACCACGGTGTAGTTGCCACTCGGGGAGACTGACAATTGACATGCGGTGAAGATGGCACCACGGTGTAGTTGCCACTCGGGGAGACTGACAATTGACATGCGGTGAAGATGGCACCACGGTGTAGTTGCCACTCGGGGAGACTGACAATTGACATGCGGTGAAGATGGCACCACGGTGTAGTTGCCACTCGGGGAGACTGACAATTGACATGCGGTGAAGATGGCACTGCGGTGTAGTTGCCACTCGGGGAGACTGACACCGCAATGCAGTTCACACGCGGTGAAGATGGCACCACGGTGTAGTTGCCACTCGGGGAGACTGACAATTGACATGCGGTGAAGATGGCACCACGGTGTAGTTGCCACTCGGGGAGACTGACAATTGACATGCGGTGAAGATGGCACCACGGTGTAGTTGCCACTCGGGGAGACTGACAATTGACATGCGGTGAAGATGGCACTGCGGTGTAGTTGCCACTCGGGGAGACTGACACAGCAATGCAGTTCACACGCGGTGAAGATGGCACCACAGTGTAGTTGCCACTCGGGGAGACTGACATTTGACATCCGGTGAAGATATCACTGCGGTGTAGTTGCCACTCGGGGAGACTGACAATTGACATGCGGTGAAGATGGCACTGCGGTGTAGTTGCCACTCGGGGAGACTGACAATTGACATCCAGTGAAGATGGCACTGCGGTGTAGTTGCCACTCGGGGAGACTGACACCTAAGTGCAGTTGAGACGTGGTGAAGAAGGACAATGCGGTGTAGTTCCCAACTCGGGGAGGCTGACACCGCAGTGCAGTTGACACGTGGTGAATATGGCTCTGCGGTGTAGTTGCCATTCGGGGAGACTGACACCGCAGTGCAGTTGACACGCGGTGAAGATGGCATTGCGTTGAAGTTGCCATTCGGGGAGACTGACACCGCAGTGCAGTTTAAACGCGGTGAAGATGGTACTGCAGTGTAGTTGCCACTCGGGGAGACTGACAATTGACATCCAGTGAAGATGGCACTGCGGTGTAGTTGCCACTCGGGGAGACTGACACCGAAGTGCAGTTGACACGTGGTGAAGATGGCACTGCGGTGTAGTTCCCAACTCGGGGAGGCTGACACCGCAGTGCAGTTGACACGTTGTGAATATGGCTCTGCGGTGTAGTTGCCATTCGGGGAGACTGACACCGCAGTGCAGTTGACACGCGGTGAAGATGGCATTGCGTTGAAGTTGCCATTCGGGGAGACTGACACCGCAGTGCAGTTTAAACGCGGTGAAGATGGTACTGCAGTGTAGTTGCCACTCGGGGAGACTGACAATTGACATCCAGTGAAGATGGCACTGCGGTGTAGTTGCCACTCGGGGAGACTGACACCGAAGTGCAGTTTAAACGCGGTGAAGATGGTACTGCAGTGTAGTTGCCACTCGGGGAGGCTGACAGTTGTCATAAAGTGAAGATGGTACTGCGGTGTAGTTGCCACTCGAGGAGACTGACACCGCAGTGCAGTTGCCAGGCGGTGAAGATGGCACCACGGTGTAGTTGCTACTCGAGGAGACTGACAGTTGACATGCGGTGAAGATGTTACCGCGGTGTAGTTGCCACTCGGGGAGACTGACACCGCAGTGCAGTTGACACGCGGTGAGCGTGGCACTCGGTGTGGCTGTCATGTCTCGACATTTGTTTTCTGCTTACCTGCAGCGGTTTTGTGACCAGTTCGTCTTCTCCCGTGCCTGAGCAATAAAGTATAACGGGAGACAACTTTCTGAGCACCTCCGGCCTTGATCTTACATTCTGACTTTTTTCTCAAGGCCACACATGCTGTTTATTCTGTCACATCAGTCCTTCGATGTGTATGCACTCGTCACAGTCTAATGTTTCAGTCTTTTTGAGCTTGGTCAGAGCTCTTATAATTGACAGCAGTTGAATGCTCTCAATAGAAAGATATCACTCCCTTTCCAATCGCAGTGGGTGGATGGTCTCCACCCGAGGGTGGTTCCACCTCACCTGTCAACAGCAGAGTACGGAGTTGATCCCGTACGTGCCACCTTGATTGGGCCGAGGACTATCCACCTCTACGAAACCGCTTCTTACACGAGTCCTCTTACTAAGGGGACCAGACCGACATAAACGTGAGTCATTTCATGAGTCATGGCTACCGTGTTATAGTAAGTGAAGACGTACAATAGATGGCGCGTGCGTGCACTTGTTAGCAGAGTTTGGGAACGGCAGTGATACATATCTGTATCACGAGGACCATAAGAAGCGTTGCGTATGGTAAAGCTTTGCCATTTCGAACTGTTCCATGCTGGCTTCAGACATCAATTAATCACGTGTAGCCGATGTTTTTCAACATTTTCCTCATCATTGGCAAAGGTGTGTGAAGAAATTTGGGGAATACTGCGAACGATGTTAGCTGTTTGTAAGTACTTTCGTGTACTTTTCACTTAAGTTTTTCATTTTAAAAAAACATGCTTTCCATATTTGCCTTTTTCAATGACTACATTTCCCCTCCTGCCCCAAATAATCACCCTCTTCAGTCGTACACAGAGACCAATTTTCTTGGTACCATCTATTAGCGCACTCTATTTTCCTCCTAACGCGTATAATATTTTACTTTTGCGGTGCCTTTATCACAGGCAACAACACGCTTGCCGTGGCATGAAATGACCCCCGCAATTGCTCATTATAACACTTATAAGCATTAAAAAAAAACAAAAGATATAATTTCAGTATTCGCAAAAGTAAACCCAACGTTACAAATTCAACGTCAGGTGATGGAACTAACTTCCCTCCGTCGTTGCCGATGTTCCTGGCCAGTTAGTGGAGAATGGAGAGATTTGGGTGGATCTTAACACCGCACTCTTGAGAGCCAATGATAGTGAAGTGATGTGAGTATGGAACAGCGCCGGAATGCTAGGGGGAAGCAAGACGTCCCCGAGAAAACCCGCCGACCAGCGTCATCGTCCGGGCACAATTCCCACATGCAAAAATCCGGGAGCGACTCGATCGGAAATCGAACCCGGTTCGCTTTGGTGGGAGGCGAGTAGTCTGGCTACTACACCACCGCGGCCCCCGCATGTTAGTGTGCCCGTTGAAAGGAAGTAGCAGTGACATTTTCAGAATTTGATTTCAATTTGCTGAGTTAACCGTAAACAGCCTTTTATAAGCTATTCACGGCAAAGTGAGTACTTTTGAAAGCCCTCTCGTTTGGAATAATAGTCAATAAATGTATTGTAATGTAGCCTTAGACGTTAACTTCTGAGTGATGTGGAATACACACACTGTGTTTATTACTTGCATGACAATATTTACTTAAAAATGTGGTTACAGGATAGAAAAAACTGAAAGGAAAATGTATCTAGGGTCTCAAAAGTGCTCACTTTACCGTGAACAGACTATACCTTCCTTCTACGGACTTAAGTGTGTGCATCCTCTTCCTCACTCGATAACTCGTCATTTTTTAACCACAGCTAGAGGTGCAAGTTCTTCCTTAGGATTTAATTTATTAAATACAAGACTATGAAATTACTTTTGGTCTGTTTCACGCAGCCTGTGACTAACAACAGTCATGCTTCTTACCAACTTTTCGTATCTACGAATATACAGGATGTCCCATTCCAAGCTGAACCCAGGTTTTCGTTAACAATTTTAACAATAATAAAGATATTCTAACGAAATTTCTAAAAGGTGTTGAATATTTCCATGTATAGGCTACAGCAGTCGTGATGGTTGTCTCCAACTAAATTAGACCAATTATGCACCACAAATTTCGGAATGGAGAGGTTCTGAATGCTGCGTGTAGGAATTTCCATTGGCTCAAAGACGTGAGAGCTGAGAATTTGCATAACCTGTAAGGCGAAACCACCCTTCGTCGGAGAGGAAATTGAACAATTCAGAATACTCGGATAAGTGTCTGCAAGCAAGGGCAGTATGCCACGGGTTTCGCTTTGTCAGGTCCTCGAGTTCATGGACGACAGGGATGTGGTGCGCATACAGATGGGTTTGTCTGCTGCACGATGACAACTGACTTCTTAGGAGAGGCCAGTAGTCTGCGACTTACATCCTCGACAGTTCCCTGTCACGACTTTGGACGACCCCCTTCATTCTGGTCCAATAAATAAAGTCTAGTTGGTTTAGAGTTTCTTGGCCAGGGCCCAAATGGCGGACTTACCCGGTGAATGTCTGCCGTCAACCTTTCCCCGGGACATGTGTCGACAGGCATTAATCGAGTCTGTTTTCCAGTATATCTGAACAAGAAAGGTACTCCGCAACCCAGTATACCGAGACATTTCTATCTTGTTTCTTATCACTTACACCTACGTAGTCCCACGCGCATTCCACAATCCTACGTCGTTGCAACATCTTCAATATGAACGCGAATGTAAGTAGGTCTGTTGAAAACGTCGTTGCAATATCACCATTATTGTTAAAGTTATTAACGAAAACCTGGGTTCGGTTTGGGGCGAGACATTCAGCGCTTCGCTCATTTCTCCACAGCGTATATTGCTGTGGTAAGTAGGGAGGTATGTTTGCCTCACATCGTCGCTCTAGTTTATTATTTTCAGTAAAAACAATGGATCGCTTCATCCTTGATCTCCGAAATACCCTCTCGTTCCATACCTCTCTTCTTTCTCAGTGTATGGTCATTAGCGCGAACACGTGATCCCTTATGCTCACTCTACTGAGTGTTGGGTGTTGGTATAACCGGAGGTAACTTATAAACTAAGTTACCATTTGAACGCCTGATCTAGTCAGTTAGCAAGCGCTATTAGGGTGTTTGTGTTTTCCCTTTACGTTTTTATAAATATGTAATAAAATTGAAGTTACTTTTCCATTGAAATTTAAACATGTCTAAATTCCCCCCTCCACCCCTCCTATGAAAACGCGTTTGAGGCAGACTGCTCGCCCCCCGCCAAGGCGTATAGGGTTCGATTCCCGGCGGGGTCACTCTCGAATTTCCACACTTAGGAAACGTGGCGGACTTTGCAAATAAGGCTGTCACTTGGTGGCTTAGACAAATGAAGTCCCAGATGGCTGACATGAAATGATAGATCATTAGTAATTGGGAAAAAGTAATGTTGTTATGGTGGTAGTAATGAAATCTAAGATGACTGACATGGAATAACAAAGCATGGAACAATCGGAGATGGTTGACATGGAAAGACTGAGCATGAAGTAAAGGTGGCTAAGCAAATGTGGAATCCAAGATGGTGTGCCGAGCATAGGTGAGA
>NQII01004950.1:192633-205671 GCA_002778355.1 Clitarchus hookeri
ACCCCCACGCGAACGTGGCGGACGTTTCCAGAGCCTGCATCTCCTCACTCAGCGTCACCACTTACATTCTCCCGGCAGGCCGACCATTGTCGCACTTTCTTCTTCAACAGCGGCTGTGCCTTCCATCTCGACGTCTTACCGACAGACACGTGCGTTCTCACACACGTCTCTCACGGCAGCTGTAATCTGTTCTCCGTATCTTCACATTCTTTTAATCAAACCTTCGAAAAATGATCCCATGTAAGACGTGATTGGTTGTTTCCCAAATGCTTCATTTATCACAAGCATTTTAACTTCCTTTTGGCATGAAAGTATCTTATTTTTAGTTAAATTGAACTATTACTTACATGTTACAATAAATTATAATACGTCAATTATAATTAATATTATTCAAAA
Source organism: Clitarchus hookeri (assembly GCA_002778355.1). NCBI lineage: Eukaryota > Metazoa > Arthropoda > Insecta > Phasmatodea > Phasmatidae > Clitarchus > Clitarchus hookeri. Next base: position 193,030 of record NQII01004950.1, read on the forward strand.
GAGAGAGTAGATAAGTGTGTTGGCAATGTCTAGTAAGGAATAGTTCTCACGTGAAATATTAGTATTATTAAAACTGAGTGCGCATGAATGTGGCACGTTGTTCTCTGGCGTATGTTGTAGACTTAGTCAAGCTTTTTTTGCACGTGGGGGGGGGGGAGGAACAACGTGAAAGTAGTACTTAAGCCTGGGGTTTCAAGAACTTTGGAAGTAACCATGAAGTGACTACAGAAGCGCCTACAGCAGGGGCAGGTAGCATGGACTGCCATTGGAAACAGTCGAGGACACAGGCTTGAGTTTTGTATGGCAAGGGACTAGGGCAGCTGCCACTGGTCTTAAAGTATGCAATACCTTGGCACATTTATCGGACTTAAACATTAATAGTAGATTCTTTAAACTCGTATTTGGCTTCTGTAAGTTAGATACTAATACGCATTAACTTTCCATACTCGCCACTGTTCTTCCGTTTAAGAACCAACATTTTTTTTCTTCTGCATTGTGAAGAATTTTTTTTTTTTTGTGTTTCGTGACGTGATACTGAGGATAACTTGATAAAGTAACAAATCATTTGAAAAATAACATTCATAAAGTTTTTAAAGCGTAAGTATGATAGTTTTAATAGTTTGAACAATTATGAACATACACCATTGCAAACATTTCGTTGTCGTTTCAGAAATCCTACTATGCTCAAACAGCGTGCATAAGGATTTAAAATTAAAATTTCGATTGGCACAAACTTTGAAAAGTTACTTTACACAAAGTTTGGTTTCATCTAACGTGTTTTTTGAAATCGAACTTCAAATAAATTACTTCTCGTGCGACTTCGCCTGTGGCCAGTGTTTGACTTCAAACTTTCTCTCACGACCACGTAACAAATTTCCAAGAAAATGTGTTCGTGGCGCAGTGACGACATGAACGATTATTTTGGGATGTAACCTAACGCATTAATTGTGTTTAGTTTTAAAATTGGAAGAAATGATACGTAAATTTAGAATTCACGTACACATTCTGTATATGTGAATATCTGAATGGACTGCCTGTATTTGACGCTATAAGAAATGTTTTGTTTTATTGTTTCTTGCATTTCATCTCAATTGCAATGTTAATAAACATTCAAGGTTGATGAACCTTTAATTTCTCTCCCCCTTGGCTCTTCTGCGTTACACATGCTGCCAACAACGCCAACCCCATTCTCCCTCTCTTACCATTATACAGCAAATACCTCTGTTAACGTTTCACATAGGACGACATACATTTGTGACGCACGGTAGTTTCTTTCATTAGTTTTTTTAAGAAATTTCTTTTTACTGTCAGTTTTTTACTTTAGATTATTTTTTCATATCACAGCGACGAAATTTGTAAAATGGTAAAAATGTAGAAATTAATTTTTGACTCTCAGCGACCTTAAGAGAATTCATCACAACTGATAAATCGTACACTGTAGACACTTGCAAGTTGCACAGTTGTGTGCATTACGCGGAGAAAAAAAGATTTCCTAACAACCAATCAATAGAAAACGTTTCATTAAACCTTCTGTTCTTGTGTCTAAATATTTGCTGTTTTTCGGACGTGATTTGCATTAAAAATAATTTCGGCTAGATATTTATTGAGTATGATACATAAGAGAACTGCTATAATCTTTTAAAAGTGTACTCATTCCGATTATGGGGCCTCGGATGAGTCCCGCATCGTTATTTTCCGTCACTACCTCCCCGTGCCGGGAGTGGGTAATTTGCGCGCCTGCTGCCTTCCTTGGATGTGGTAGCCGTTTCTCAGGCTCCCTCTCCGGCATCGAACCCTGGTTACCCGTTACAACCATGGTAGGCGGAGAACCTACCGTCGACAGTTGATAAGGCAGACATTTGAAAGATGCGTCGCCGGTACGAGGACCGTGCGATCAGCTCAAAGTTATCCAGAGTCACCAAAGCAAACGGACCGGACGAGCCGGCCGATTGGTTTTGATCATCGCTTTTGCCATCATGGTTTTGTCATCTTTAACCATTATTATGAAGGCATTGCACACCCTAGAAGAGGGCGGTGAAGTAAGCACACGATGCGGGGGCAACACGATGCGAGCCGGAAAGGTAGTGGAGGAGAGAAACGTCGATGGCTACTGCAGGGATTCTCCTGTTCATCGTGACGTACGTGGGGCAGTACCAAGGCACCCGCAGTCCGCCGGCGAGCACAGACTGCCACTGCGCTCGAGATGTCCGCTCACAGCTGATGTGGCGGACATTGCCGCTGGCAGGCGGGTTTCCTCGCAGCTCTCCCATCCCCCCCCCCGCTCTTGCATTCCTCCCCTGCTCTGGCTTCACCTCACTTCAACCTCAGTGCCTAAGCCACTGCATCTGTGCAGGAACATAACCCGTGTTCACAAGTTGCCTACAAACTGAAACACCGTAGAAAAGTCAGTGTTCAGCGTAAGCTTTGTTCGTATCGGTGATAACATTCTGTGTGACAACATGACTACTTTGTGCGACAGTAAAGAGGCCAACTTCCCCTTGGTGTCATTGTCCTCTCAGTCACAAAGCCTACCTGCAACCTCTGTTTATCTCTGCCTATCTGCAGGCTATCTAATCGTATGCCCACACGCACTCACCACACAAGGTACTGTAAGTGTAACGTCGTGTGTCCATCTAGCGAGTTGCTCAGGTGGGCGGCTATCCACAACATTACTCCGAGACTACAGCTATGTAACTTAGAGAAAAAGCCGAGCAAAACTAAAGTAAAGGTGGTTTTATAATGAGCATAATGTAATTTAAATAGCAATCTTAAAGAATACTGGAAAATCGCGCTTTTTTGTCAACGTATCTTCGATAACCCTCTAGCTAATTTGTCATTTTACGATTGGATGATCAAGTTCTTTACACTAGGCTAAGTTGAATCCGGACCAATCACAAACGTTCTCTTACAGCGTATCAGTATCCTCATTGGCTCTGTTAAAGGGGAAAGTAGCTACTACACGTATGACAGCAAACATAGAGAGAAAATTGTGCGGCATGTGCACCGTACATTGACTCACAGGAAACAGTGATATGTTACCTCAATAAGCCATCTTCTCTAAGCGAGCTGTGTCTACAGACATTCCCTGACGACGCACCCAAAAATAAACTACTTAGAATATAAAAGGTGAGGCGGAATTCAACTGGAAAACTTCGTGAAGTGATTCCTTTCTCAAAGTCAAGTGGTAAAGACACAGGACACCATTTAATTAACCTGAATATTATGGCAGATATACGCATTTGAAAATCAAGATTTTAAGCTGGGCTTATGAAAAAATTTCGTAAACAAAGAAAGATTAAGTTACAATTCTCCAAACATAGTTTTATGTTACCGGGATCTTTAACCTAACAGCCAACTCTCTATAATACCTCCCCCAGTAATTAAAATAAATAAAGTGGCCACCCTCTTACTGGACGAAACTTTTTTTACCATCGGCAATTATAGATGGTTGATACTCGTTTATTGAGCAGTATTGCCTAATTAACAAAAATGTTCACACTTACCATAACATAATCAAAAACGTTATAGTCAATAATGCAGCAGTATATTTTAGATCAAGTTTTAAGGCCGGAAGGCCAGCACACCCTCCATCCTCCCGCACTGCAACTGTACTCTGGTGAGTAAGACAGTGCACGGCACTTCTCCTCTTGGTCTCTTCGGGCCATTCACTTTCCTTAGTGCCGTAACTCGGTATTCTACCCGTTTTCTCATTTAAAAACATGTCCTCCTCGCCAATCTGGGGTATTCCGACTATCTAATTTAGAAGCCTTTACCTGAATATCCCATTATGGATCATCATAAATTCACTTATTCCATTTATCCAAAATCTTACAATCTTTGTAGCGAACTCATTCCAAAGATTGTGCAATTGTTTGTTTCCCATTACATTTCCAATTTCTAAGTGAATGCCCATTCTTCCAGTTTCCTGTTCTACCCACTCCCTGAAGTCTTCCGTCTTGAGACATTCCATTACGACGTGTTGGGCTGCGTCGTCCACTCCACAGGCCTCGCACAGTGGATATTGCACAAGCCGAAAGTTGTATAACTTCGCCTTGAAGTTACCGTGGCCGGTATACAGCTATAGTTCAGAGCATGTTTATCGACACCAAGGTGCCGCGTGTTTTGACCCAGTCTGCTCCTCCTGTGCCTGATCCACTAGGGTTTAACAGGAGACAACTTCCTGAGCAGTTCTGGGGAGTGCAGATCAGGACTTCCCATTAACATTCAGGCTTACATGTTGCCACTTCAGTCTGCACATAGAGAAAATATGCTTCTTGTCACATCAGGCTGTTAGATGTGTGCACTCCCCGCCGGACAGGACAAAGTCCATAACCTAGATTTAGATTGAGCTCGGTCAGGGCTCTAATTGACAGTAGTTGAATACTGCCAATAGAAAGAGTGACGCCCTTTCCAATCGCAGTGGGTGGATGGTCTCCACCCGAGGGTGGTTCCACCTCACCTGTCAACAGCAGAGTACGGAGTTGAATCCGTACGTGCCACCTTGATGGGGCCGAAGACTATCCACCTCTACGAACCCGCTTTGTGAACGAGTCCTCTTACTAGGCGGACCAAACCACCCTTCTTGATTGTGCATCAACCCTCCGAAACCAGCACCTGAGGTGAGCCAGCACGCTTATGTTCCACGGCAGCTGCTACTTACTCTACAGACACTCAGGGCCGGCCCTCCAGGCAAGTACCCACCTCCAGATCTCCCTCCAAGCAGAAGGTTCAACCACCACCACCCAGAGTCCGACCCGCGATCAGCACGGCCGAAGACGGGGCTTCACACTTATCCCCTGGGTACCCACAATTCTCAGACATGCACACTGAGTTGTCACCCGGGGAAGCCCAGCTCCTCCAGGACGCCAGTCAGTCCCTTCATAGGAGCTCCGCCACCCCGGGATCCGCCCCGACTTGCCAGGTCAAGGCCTCAGCTGGGGGAGGGCAATTCGGTTCGCGGGTCGTCACCGCAGGGCGAGGAATATATACAGCCCCTGGAAGACTGCACATAACCTCGCCGTAACTGATTGTCTGTGCACAGAGAGGCCGTTACACGCCTGCAGTCGTCCTCACTCCGTTAGCCATGATGTGGCCGCCTTGTTACCAGCCCAGACCATGAGGTGGAGATGGACTTGAGCAGTGCTAGGCTATGTATTCGCATCACTGCCCCGTTTAGGAATTGAGTTGGCAGCCTTCATAGTGGCTGGGGAATACCCAAAAAGATCACTACTTCCTATGAGTGGGCCCTACCGGAGTTCGCACACTTGCGCCGGTTTAACACCACTAGAGCCTGTAACCAGGGTTAGGCCGGACAGGAGCAGTCATTCCTTAGCCGTCACGACTGCCCCACCAGGTATTCAGGTCCCAGGCTCCCCCCTACTCGGCGGACACAAAGAGAAGTGGTTCATCACCATAATTTTTACTTTTCCAGAACGTGCACATTTTATTTCAGTTCGCTAAATTCAACTAAATCTCACGCCATTTTTTTTTTTTTTTTTTTTTCGTTACGGTACTCGCCGAAATAATGCCTGTAAAAGTTTTACTCCGGCAAGATGGTCAGAGAAGTAACAGTACAACTTTGTGACACGACCAAGTGCGAGTAAAGTTTACTTGTAGAGCAACGTTTTGGGAAACCTCTTCGCAGGAAAATTAAATTAAAAATGCGATGGCATACAAGAGTGTGTACACCGTACATCCCCCAAGGCTGTCACGTGTGTTGAGTTGCGACAAACAATACGATATCCTCCTCCTTATCCTCGTTACTGCTGTCTTGGTTTTTTGCCGATACATTTACTCGCCCGACAGCGTTACCAGCCGTCCGATCATGGTTGAACAAGTACGATAACTTCGTGTGGTGTGTGAGCCACGATCCAAACTTCGGACCGTGCGCCAATTGTACGATCGTAAGCCCTGTTCATTTTCACCTTTAGATAAACGCAGTGACGCAGTCCATCAGACGTGCAGTAACAGCATTGCTGACTCGATTTTTCTTCAACTTTTAAAGTTCCCCATAAGGTGAAATATTTTATGTAAATATTTATTTATTACAAATTTTTTTTGTTGTTTCGTAAATTTTCTTGTTTATTACTGAAAATATATCGGTTTACATTGGTACTGCCTGAAAATTTTGTTTGTAAGCAAGAGTTTTAATTTAATCCTATTTTAAAGGTATTGAAATTTTTTCCGTAATTTTTTTTATAAATATACCATCCTGAAAGTGGTTTGTACGGTCTGTCTGAGAAACCCGTACGAACGTTGTATTGTGAAAGGTTGGCAACACTGTCGCCCACAACAATTATAGATCACAGTTGAAAAATAAATGACACTGAGTTATATGTTTTGATTACAAAATCTACAGATATTTTTGCTTCCTGGTCCTTGCTATGCTTTGGAAAACGGAACCAGCTGTCGCGCAGAATGCAGTTGCTTACAGTCTTGTTGCATTTATCATTAACAAGAACTTAGCATTTCATTACCGAGCGACAGTCTCTCTTGGTACGCGGCTCCATCTTGGCGCTCAACGACAGTTTGGTTTTGTGAAGTAAACTTTTAGATTAGCGGGATGAGAAGGCAGAGCGAGATCGAATGGGATAGTTCGAGCGAGGGAGGGTGGAATCATGTTAAATTGTTACTAGACCCAATAAAGACAAACTCAGTTATTTAAAATCGTGCTGTTCTTTCTCCTATTTCTGATATTTAGGCACGATTGTGACCTATCTGGGTTGTACGTGCATCACCTCGTCGTTGGTTCCCAAGCCTTTCCCAGGCTCCACGACGGACCCCAGTTCCTGTATTTCTTGTGTGTTGAAAATTCCGTTTCTAAGAAACAACAGGTTTAATCGTTAACATTTAGTCACCGACTCCGCTGCTTACAAATATGTATTTTCAGCGGCTCTGATTCAACAGCACAATCAGAAATACTCATAATCTCAGACATGCTGGCACCGAGATGGCGTTGATCTGCGAAAATCATTACTTACATAATTAAAAAAATTTTTGGTCTTGTATTTTTTTAAACAATGAAAATGCCGAACCTCGCAGACCGACGAAGCCTGCCAAACCTTACCCAGCACCCCCGTGTGGTGGCGGGGTTTTAGAATACCACCACAGCCATCCCGTGCTTGTCGTAAGAGGCGACTAATCGGGACGCAGCTGGGATCTGAAATTTATTCGGATTATCATATCGTGCTTCTTTCTTCGTCTCCTCTTTTTCTTTCCATCTTACCAGGTTCCGTCGCATCTTCTCTCTCTACAGCATCGTCACAGGCCAAGGCGATGTCCTTCTTCACAACGAGGGTCTGTCCTCAGGAATGAGTGCTTCCTCCAAATTGTGACCATACGTGGTGCCTTTGTTGGCGACTGTCTAGCAAACCCTTCTCACTGGCCCCGCAGGCAGATCTAGGTGCGGAGCTCGTATCCACATACGTGTACACCCACGTACCACCAACTGGTTCCTTCTTGGCCGGAGGGGTGTCATGGCCGACTAGCCCATGCACCCAAACCTGTCGGGAAGACTTGTTACCGCTGCACGGAGGAGGCCGGTGTATTAAGCAACAGGTCCCCTGAACTGGCACCAAAGGCTGTCCTATATGGTGGGGAGCCTGTGATGTTTTCCCAGGTAGGGTAATAACACTGGCCTCGTTCAGGATGTACACTTTGCCCCTGGTTTGCCGTGGTGTACACTTCGGNCTACTGGGGCAGTAATTTGCAGTGAATAGTGGCGAAGGGTAGCTGTTCCTAAGTATTGGTTAGGTCTGTGGGAGGTTGGTCCCCCTCCTAACAGCATAGCCCGTGAGGTGTTATAACAGCTGGCTTCTTTTCTATCCTATCAGAATGGCAGGCTGAGGCTGACGAGTCCTAAAACTATGGCAAGCACCAATTGCACAGTTAAGTGATGTTGAGCATCGCAGTAAAATGGGACTACGTGAGGGCGGCTGGATGTTCAGCAGAGTTACCACTCACTCGGGGTGTAAGTGGTCCGTCAGTGATTGATAAGATGAGCGACACATGATCCCCGCAGCGGCCTAGCTCCACCTCGCTGCGCTGCTGAGCGCCTGGACAGAAGGGTCGTTTGGGCCGCTCTGGCCGACAGAACTGCATGTGCAACCAGCGCCACCGTGGCCACCATGTCCCTGCATGGACAATACACAATCGATTGTTGGAAGTAGGTTTACGTTCTCATGTTCCTCTGGCATGCTTACCACTGACACAGTGATCATCTTCGTAAAGAAACTCAGAAATTCGCATAGGTACTGGATTATTTTCAACAGATTAAAATTCCTTTATTATGTACTTTCATATTCCCTACTAATAAATAAGAACGGTATATTTTGAAACTGAAGAGCTGTGTTACAACTGAAGCAGAAATACTCACAGGGCAAGATGGACTCTTGAAAGAAAAGTACGCAAGTAGTGTCTTTCGAATTTCCTTTTACGTGTTGACAAACATAAACTTTCCAATATGTCATGTGTGATTTTTGACATCAAAGATGCATTTCGCTAACATCAGTTTTAAATGCCATAAGGAAACCATGCACAAAAAAAAAATTAACCACACAATTCAGTCTGATTTTTTTACAAATATATATATATATATATACACCACCACAAGGAACTGCAATACATTTCTTAAATATACACACATCAAGTACCATAAGATGTTTATACTTGACTAAGATGAGCTGCATAACAGTTATCTTGGTGCATTTTATCTTTCTCTCACTTTTGCATGGGGACACTTGCGTAACAGGAATGAGGAATGGTGGTGATTGTTAATACTGCCTTAAATGTCTTTGTCTATCTGACGTAGACGAAGTGAACTAAACCAAATACTTAACAAGACAACAAAGGACAGCTCCATACCAATAACGTTAAAGTGCAAAAACAAGTTACACTGGCAATTCTAGAAGTGCGGTGTGACAACATAACACATTTGGTATCACTATATTCGGTCAGGCCAGCATTTTCAATTATGATTTCTTATACTCATTATACACATTTCAATGCACATGCAGCCCACACCACATCGCATGAGGGCAGCGTCATTGATTTGTCTCACGAAAAATTAGAAACTGCCCGGTATTATCTTCCAATATATTTGCTTTACCTGGCTTGTTTGATCACGTTTTACACACAACTGGTAATTTATGCAGATCACTGATCTCCCACCAGTGTGTGTAGTCTTGCGAATAAATTAAAAAAATTAGCGAGGGATAAAGGAAATTAACATGTGTGACAATATCACTCGTGAAATGCCACTTTTCAAACCTAAAACTATCCAAAGGTTATTTTAACAAACATGTAAAATCATCAATTTATGGTGATAAAAATGCAGAGTACAGTATTTGCAAAATTAAATAATATTCAATATTTATATAAAATGCTTAAAACCTTCTGCTAGCATTTTCATGTATATCTGATCTGTAACAGTCGATGAGTTCCTGTAATTGTGAACAATTATCAACAGAGTATGAAACCATTAAACATGCTTGATAAAATGACATTCGTGTGAAATATACATTTCCATTATTTTACAATTACTTCCAGCAAAAGGACTGCGGTGAATCTGCAGCAAGTAAGGAGCACGAGGGACGGCCGCCTCTTCACTTTCCAGCCAGCCAATAGGGACATCGTCTGCTACACCCCCCCCAACAAGGGTGAACAGTAGTTGGTCACTACTTCAGTTTGTAACAAATACTGCATTCATAACTTATGGTGAACCGTTTGCCTCATTACATTCTAAATAAATACTGTTTATAGATCTTTACATAACCAAAAACAGCAATGCTTCAGTGAACAATACTTTACAAGCCTTTGTAACACTGGCACGAAGGTTCTTAGTTCACAGTGGATCAATAACAATAGTTCATCGCTTGGCGTATTGCGAGAGTCGTATTTAAAATTATGACCACTGAAGTTGTTGTTTATTGTTTAATACATTTTGCATATTAAAAACACAATTACATTCCTAACAATTCCATGGAATTTAATTTACTTACACGGAGCACGAATAGTGTGAGCAAGCCAATGGCAATGTTAATTTTACACACGGCAGGAAAATACAAACTGAATAGCTGCAGGTCACAACACTGAACTTTCAAAGCCACGTGGCCCAGGCCGAGGTTAGCTCGCTGCTCACCTACTTTGAAACGTTCGTACACGGCCTCAAACTCCTATTGCAATATAATGCAATCACAAAATATTCAAGTCATCACAAGCCTGGTGGATGTCGAAGTACGTGATTTTGACAGCTGCGCTGGCAGTTCGTCAGGCGATGTCGAGGNGTCATCACAAGCCTGGTGGATGTCGAAGTACGTGATTTTGACAGCTGCGCTGGCAGTTCGTCAGGCGATGTCGAGGACGTTTACGGAAGACACAACTCGGTCCACGCCATATTTAGGCTATGATTACGTGGTGATTTTACTCACATACACTGCTCTGTTCTTGAAAAGAGATGCAGCAATACCAAGTCTTACAATCATAGGCCCCAACACTTGGATTGAATGTAAAAGTGTTGTACACACAAGATTTTTTGCAAAACAGGTANAAGTGTTGTACACACAAGATTTTTTGCAAAACAAGCACACTAATTTGGGGTATATTTGCATACATTCCTATTGTTTCTCTTGCCTGTCAAGTGGTATGGTACAATGTTGCTACGAGTCCTTGTAGAGATCAATGGGTCATCTGTCTGCTGACACTGGCATTCATTGCATCCTCAGCATACATAAGTGGCACCCTAGCAAACTGCAGTTACAACATAAAACGAGCGAGGATGATCGAGAGCGAAGAACGTATTTCTGCAATTGTGCAGTGGCAGAACTACATTGTAGCCTACACTTTGTCAAAAGCATCTTGTGTTTGGACGAGGCAAATTTTTAAGTCTCAGGGGGCATTAATTGCCAGAATTTCCATTATTGTTCCTCTGAAAGCGCACACTGGCGTCGGGACACGAGGAATAGGGAAGTGGCTATGTCGTTGGTGGTGTGTGGCCTATGCTATGGACGACTGACTGGGCCTTTGTTCTTTGATGGAGCTGTGACAGGGGAAAGTTATCCGTTATCTGTTGACGCTTGCCAAGTAGACTTTTCCTGCAATCCTGAAATCTTACCNCTGTGACAGGGGAAAGTTATCCGTTATCTGTTGACGCTTGCCAAGTAGACTTTTCCTGCAATCCTGAAATCTTACCAGCTTTGGTTTCAGTAGTGTGGCACCCCTGCATGCTATACTGTTAATGTGAGGACTTTACTGGATGCACAGTTCCCAGGAAAATGTATTAATCAATGTGAGATCCTTCTCCCCCCCCTTCCCCCCACTGCTGGACTTTTTCCTGTGGGGTCATGTCAAAGCACTTGTTTATGAACAGAAGATCATGTCAGTCCTTCACTTCAAGAACAGTCACAGCGACATGTCATGCAGTGAATCCTAACATCCTGTAAAGTGTGTGAAATGAAGGGTGTGCACCTGTGAGCAACAGAATANGACATGTCATGCAGTGAATCCTAACATCCTGTAAAGTGTGTGAAATGAAGGGTGTGCACCTGTGAGCAACAGAATAGCACACACACTAAACATATCATGCAAACTTGTGTTTAGCCCGTGGTGCACAATGTCTGGGACATTCTGTACTTCAAGAGTCACGCTACATACATATGTACCACAAGTCCCTAACTTTATGCATTACTGTTTGGAACAATAAAGCCAAAAAGCATATCTTGGTAATTTGCATGGAACAATTACCCAGCATTATCAATGATCTCCCACGGTTTCATGTATGTATTTTTGTTCACCCAATTACTTCATGGAAGCCAATAGTTTAATTTACCCAAATACGGTAGAATCCTGTTATAACATTTTTCCTGGTTAATGAGCTACCTTCTCTTGGCCCACAAAAATATTTTTCAACAGATATTTACCCTGTTATGAAGTTTCCCTTTATAAAAAGTTAACATTCCTTGGGTCCCTACATTTTATAACAGAGTTCTACTGTAGAAGACTATATAGTAGAAACTCTCTACCAATCCCATTTATAGTGACCGTCAAAGACTTGTTTTAGAAGAAGTTTAAAAAAATATAAATTTTGAGGGAAATCTGTTGAAAAATAAGTTTGTTGCAATTTTTTTGGATACTGTGCTTTGCACTTCTCTTGGTGTATGCTCTACTGACTGTAGCGCATATTTAAAAAAACAGATACACTTCAGTTAGGGTTTGGTTGATATCACGAGTGCCTAGTTATTGCTCTATCCACTATTCAAGCTTCGCTCTTCAGGCTGATAGGCACCTTCACCTGTCTTGCCACCCAACCAATTCCGTAGGTTATCCTTAGGAGTGATAGGAGAAGGAGATAGTACGGGTCACTGTGTTATACACTCAAGGGAATGTAACACCTATATTAATCCAACTACCTCCTTTCTTTGTCTCGAGCGAACTGTGAACTACACCCATCAAGGTAAGTGTTTCCTGCAAGGGAGTGGCAGGGGACCGCGAGATTTCAACCGGTTTCCACAACTAGAGTAGGACTGCAGGCTGTCTCTAACCAGAACTGCACGTACGTCAAAGACGCAACGTATTCAACAGCCCCACATACTGTGGACCAAATGCACACAAGACACCTAGCGCGCATGTACGGTAGAGCCCCACAAG
>NQII01004950.1:206976-221907 GCA_002778355.1 Clitarchus hookeri
AAGAATGTGGAGAGGGAGGTCCTACTTGTGAAGTCGTATCATACTCAGGTGAATTAAGTAACAACGTGCTGGCAGCATGATCGTTTGGACACGCTTGGCTTCTGCCTCTGGTGGTACACCTTTATACCTCCGAGCGCCATTACATTCCATGCTTCTGCTGGTGTTAGAAAGAGACCTACAAGCCGCGGCGATTGTTTTGTTCAGCCTGGTGGCCAGCAACCGTCCCGCCATGACGTACCTGCATAGATCTGGTAAACCCCCCCCCTCACAAAGCAGCGGTGGTTGCTGTGCCCGGCAGGTACCAAAGGTTCATCACGGCCACGCACAGGGCCGGTTACCCCCTCCATCCAACATTGCCACTCACCCCTCGCTTGCCAAGCTCTCAGGACTTGTTAAATATTGCCATACACATAATAATTAGGCAGTTTAGTGGAGATGCGTTCTGCAGCCTAAGCTCCACACCTCCCGTGGTTGTTTGCTCTTATGCTGCTCACACAAATTATAGCCATGCCTAGGCAGTGCACTTGTGTTCTTCACTTTAATTCGCTAGTTTCAGCTTTAACTTTGCTCGCACAGTTTAACTTGTACTTTTCACTGCATAACACTGCTCTTGATGCAGAGCCATCGTGAGTCAGGCGAGTAGCAAGCTGTCGTCCCAAGTCCCGAGTGGCTGCTCCGGGTTAGGCATTCTAAAGTCACTCTTCTCTCTTAGACTTTCTTTCAACCCTTGATACAGCCCTGCTGTACAACTGCTTGGCAAACCTGTCCCTCGTCTATCATACATTAGTTGGGCACAGGCTAGAGGTCCATGTGTTGAGTCATTATTTACCGAAATAAAAATATATCTTACCCGCTTCTTCATTTGTCCAGTCATTCATTTCTAGTTTCAATTCCTTTTTCTACTTACCTACTGTGTGTTTCTGCCCATGCACTTTCAGGGCCATGCTTGGCCACCGGGACTTAGATTCCTACTCGATGCCCTTTGATGTTCTAGCCTCTTGTCAGGGTTTGNGACATGTCATGCAGTGAATCCTAACATCCTGTAAAGTGTGTGAAATGAAGGGTGTGCACCTGTGAGCAACAGAATGGCACACACACTGAACATATCATGCAAACTTGTGTTTAGCCCGTGGTGCACCATGTCTGGGACATTCTGTACTTCAAGAGTCACGCTACATACATATGTACCACAAGTCCCTAACTTTATGCATTACTGTTTGGAACAATAAAGCCAAAAAGCATATCTTGGTAATTTGCATGGAACAATTACCCAGCATTATCAATGATCTCCCACGGTTTCATGTATGTATTTTTGTTCACCCAATTACTTCATGGAAGCCAATAGTTTAATTTACCCGAATACGGTAGAATCCTGTTATAACATTTTTCCTGGTTAATGAGCTACCTTCTCTTGGCCCACAAAAATATTTTTCAACAGATATTTACCCTGTTATGAAGTTTCCCTTTATAAAAAGTTAACATTCCTTGGGTCCCTACANTCCTTTATAAAAAGTATACATTCCTTGGGTCCCTACATTTTATAATAGAGTTCTACTGTAGAAGACTATATAGTAGAAACTCTCTACCAACCCCATTTATAGTGACCGTCAAAGGCTTGTTTTAGAAGAAGTTTAAAAAAATATAAATTTTGAGGGAAATCTGTTGAAAAATAAGTTTGTTGCAATTTTTTTGGATACTGTGCTTTGCACTTCTCTTGGTGTATGCTCTACTGACCGTAGTGCATATTTTTAAAAACAGATACACTTCAGTTAGGGTTTAGTTGATATCACGAGTGCCTAGTTATTGCTCTATCCACTATTCAAGCTTCGCTCTTCAGGCTGATAGGCACCTTCACNGTTGATATCACGAGTGCCTAGTTATTGCTCTATCCACTATTCAAGCTTCGCTCTTCAGGCTGATAGGCACCTTCACCTGTCTTGCCACCCAACCAATTCCGTAGGTTATCCTTAGGAGTGATAGGAGAAGGAGATAGTACGGGTCACTGTGTTATACACTCAAGGGAATGTAACACCTATATTAATCCAACTACCTCCTTTCTTTGTCTCGAGCGAACTGTGAACTACACCCATCAAGGTAAGTGTTTCCTGCAAGGGAGTGGCAGGGGACCGCGAGATTTCAACCGGTTTCCACAACTAGAGTAGGACTGCAGGCTGTCTCTAACCAGAACTGCACGTACGTCAAAGACGCAACGTATTCAACAGCCCCACATACTGTGGACCAAATGCACACAAGACACCTAGCGCGCATGTACGGTAGAGCCCCACAAGCCACACAAGTCAGCTAATCCACTTCTTTCAGAGCAGATAGACCCGCCGGAAGGAGTGCAAGCTCTCGCAAAGACCGACTTAGGCACTTCCGGAAACACTCTAGCTACGGTTCCGTTGCCTGCCATTTCATTGAGGGTGAACTGTAGCACCCTACCCGTATGCAGTTCGGCCACAGACGAGGAGGAAGGTGGAACGATTGAAGGACAGCTGCCGTCCTTGCTGTTCATCATTCCTCAAGGAATCTACCCACACCAGCCTTCAGCTGACGGGAACGAGCTAAAGCCACCCGACGACTGACGAAGCCTCACTTCGCAGTCCACTCCGCCAACCTCTCGGCTCCCTATTTAGACTTCGGGGAGCCATACATCCTGTAGGCCAGCTCCTTTACCTAGGACAGCCTCTCCTCCTGGGAATGCAGGCAGAACCAACCGACGCTCCAGTACCACCAGCACCAGTGACCTTGACGGCCGCCGGCCAGACACCACGTCCACCGTGGGACGAGGCCAGAGCCACCGCTCATCACCTGGTGCCACGACCAGAGTTGCAGACAGCTCTCCAGTACCAGAGCCCACAACAGCTTGCAAATGCCCTTACCCCAGACACCCGGAGGCCTCACCTCGCACAGCCCGACTTTGTGNTACCCGAGACACCCGGAGGCCTCACCTCGCACAGCCCGACTTTGTGCGCGGTAGACGGCCAACGCAGCCTACAGTGAACACAAGTGCAGTGAAAGCACAGCGGCAGATCCTCCTGACGCCGTCCCGTTCAAGTCAGACCCGAGTGAGCTCCCTGACAGAGCACAGATAAAAGCCCCTAGGGACGTCAACATGCTCAAGCTTCCCCGCCATCACGCATCAATATAGTGCGAAAAGTACACTGTCCAATGTTACGGTTTTTGTAATTGATTGGCAATAAAGGAGGTTACAGATACCTTTGTGTTGTACCATTTTATTCAGATGTCTGTTTAGTGATATAAATTATTTAGTGGAAATATCCGGTAGTTTTTTCACAAGAGGCCGTCAAAGTTTGAATTTGCAGTCGCAAATACCCCCCTGTGGTATCATTTTATTGAGAACACTATCTAGTTAAATTAATCTTCCAAGCAAAAATCTTGTTGATTTTGCGCCCGAGATGATTGAACACGGACTTCCAATGCTTGGTGAAACCTCATGACGCTGAATGTTTTTAACATTTTGGGAGACAAAGGGAGGCTAAATATACATCTCTCAGTAGTCTTTTTTTTTCAGAAGAAGTCTGTCTATTTATATTTAATTACAAAAAAGTGTTATTTTTGCGCTAGAGACAAGGCAACTGAACACTGACTTCAGGTAAAAAAAAACACAACTGCAGATTTTAATGTATAGGGGTTGGGGGAGGGTCTAACTTGGGCCAAAATTCCCCAAAATATTTATGGCGACCTTCTTTCAATAACGACCTAATTTCTGGACACCGTGAAAGGTCGTTTTAGAGAAGTTTTACTGTATTTTATTCAAATTTTTGCTTCCCTGAAAGAGTAAGGGTCATCTTGTTTTCACCAACTACGAAATTTGAAGTCAATATTTTTGATTGTGTTGCAACAGTTGGTGGTCGATACATTTTTTTTAATGACACGTGTCTCATTATAGTACAAGTTAGTTAAATAGTGCTCTTTAATCAGAAATACATTTATGATTTGACCAAAACTTGTGACTTCCGGTTTGTCTGAACAGTTTTGAGAAACAGTGCGCTGCGTACTATGTTCAACTGCATTTATGTAATTAGATTCCATCATAATATTTTCGCTTACTTTTGAGTACAAATCACAGAAGATTACTTCAATTTTGTTATATAGAAAGTGTTCTCCGTTTAATTTTTGTCTTAAACATAAATTGCTAAACATGTTAAAAATTGCCTTGGCTGTTAATCCTGCTACAACACGCCAAACCCACTTTTAGGGAAATTAATTTGCCTTCTGGATCCAAGCAAGAATGTGGAGAGGGAGGTCCTACTTGTGAAGTCGTACCATACTCAGGTGAATTAAGTAACAACGTGCTGGCAGCATGATCGTTTGGACACGCTTGGCTTCTGCCTCCGGTGGTACACCTTTATACCTCCGAGCGCCATTACATTGCATGCTTCTGCTAGTGTTAGAAAGACACCTACAAGCCGCGGCGATTGCTTTGTTCGGCCTGGTGGNTCGATACATTTTTTTTAATGACACGTGTCTCATTATAGTACAAGTTAGTTAAATAGTGCTCTTTAATCAGAAATAAATTTATGATTTGACCAAAACTTGTGACTTCCGGTTTGTCTGAACAGTTTTGAGAAACAGTGCGCTGTGTACTATGTTCAACTGCATTTATGTAATTAGATTCCATCATAATATTTTCGCTTACTTTTGAGTACAAATCACAGCAGATTACTTCAATTTTGTTATATACAAAGTGTTCTCCGTTTAATTTTTGTCTTAAACATAAATTGCTAAACATGTTAAAAATTGACTTGGCTGTTAATCCTGCTAAAACACGACCAAACCACTTTTAGGGAAATAAATTTGCCTTCTGGATCCAAGTAAGAATGTGGAGAGGGAGGTCCTACTTGTGAAGTCGTATCATACTCAGGTGAATTAAGTAACAACGTGCTGGCAGCATGATCGTTTGGACACGCTTGGCTTCTGCCTCTGGTGGTACACCTTTATACCTCCGAGCGCCATTACATTCCATGCTTCTGCTGGTGTTAGAAAGAGACCTACAAGCCGCGGCGATTGTTTTGTTCAGCCTGGTGGCCAGCAACCGTCCCGCCATGACGTACCTGCATAGATCTGGTAAACCCCCCCCCTCACAAAGCAGCGGTGGTTGCTGTGCCCGGCAGGTACCAAAGGTTCATCACGGGCACTCACAGGGGCGGTTACCCCCTCCACCCAACATTGCCACTCACCCCTCCCTTGCCAAGCTCTCAGGACTTGTTCAATATTGCCATATACATAATAATTAGGCAGTGTAGTGGAGATGCGTTCTGCAGCCTAAGCTCCACACTTCCCGTGGTTGTTCGCTCTTATGCTGCTCACACAAATTATAGTCATGCCTAGGCAGTGCACTTGTGTTCTTCACTTTAATTCGCTAGTTTTAGCTTTAACTTTGCTCGCACAGTTTAACTTGTACTTTTCACTGCATAACACCGCTCTTGATGCAGAGCCATCATGAGTCAGGCGAGTAGCAAGCTGTCGTCCTGAGTGGCTGCTCCGGGTTAGGCATTCTAAAGTCACTCTTCTCTCTTAGACTTTCTTTCAACCCTTGATAAAGCCCTGCTGTATAACTGCTTGGCAAACCTGTCCCTCGTCTATCATACATTAGTTGGGCACAGGCTAGAGGTATAGGTGTCGAGTCATTATTTACCGAAATAAAAATATATCTTACCCGCTTCTTCATTTGTCCAGTCATTCATTTCTAGTTTCAATTCCTTTTTCTACTTACCTACTGTGTGTTTCCGCCCATGCACTTCCAGGGCCATGCTTGGCCACCGGGACTTAGATTCCTACTCGATGCCCTTTGATGTTCTAGCCTCTTGTCAGGGTTTGGTGCACTCGTTGCCGAGGAGACCAAACACTCGAGGCCACCATGGGGCTTAAGACTCCGAGGTGGTATTGTTTCTCACCTAAGTACCATTGCAGCCTCATTGGGAAACGCTGGGAATCCGAGAGCTCAGTAGTGGTTAAGTCGCTCGCTCAACTCTCCCCGAGGAGGTACAGGGTTGCTATAGGCTCAAGTACTGTCGGTCACGAGGCGTACATCTCGGCAGGTAACGGCACAAGCTCTTTCCACCCCCACGCCACCACAACCGCTCTATATTTAATTAGTGACAGCCTTGCCTNGCAGGTAACGGCACAAGCTCTTTCCACCCCCACGCCACCACAACCGCTCTATATTTAATTAGTGACAGCCTTGCCTGTACCTACAAATACCCACTAAATCCTGTAAGAACTAATTACTACTTCTTCCTCTAGCTGGATGTCTGTAATGCATAATATTCCTGACGTGCTACAGTTGTTTGCACACAACTGTCTACATGTCCCGACACCGGGCTGGACAGACTAAGCACTCTGACGAGCAAGGGCCTAACATCCCTGGGGTCTACCATTACGAGAGGGACGAAGCCACCTTACTGGAATACGCAGCATGTGCACCCGCCTTTGTGCAGAGCTGTACTCCAATAGCATCCGCTTTCCCGTTGGCATATCGTGAGGCCTGTTTTGTTGTTCCCCAGTGACGCACCAGCAGTCAGAAAGCTAGAGCTGCTTTACATCAACTGTCCGCCCAACCAATAGAGACGTTGTGCCAGCGAGGGCTCCCACACTGCCTGCTTTCAGGCTCGCACCACACCCAGCAGTTTGTAAGATAACAGAGCTCCTGGCCTGCACCGCTCGACCAAGTAAATAGCGCGAGTGTGGAACATCCCGACAAAGGAACACAGCTTCCTTGTTCCCTGGTGGAAGATAGACATCAGACCAGTTTGATTCAGATGGCTGATGTAAATAATTAATTACGTATTAGTTTTCTGGTGCAATAATGTTTTCATTTGTGAGGTGTTAATATTCATAAATGAAAAATAATTTTCTCGAAAGAAAAGCATTAAGTTAAGTGTGCTTTAGAAGCTATGCAAGTAGAGCATTTTATTTTTAACAGCAGCATTGAGTGCGGCAAACCGTGGTTTTTACCATTGTTCTGTAATAAAGATCATATTTAAAGCAACATCAATAATACTAAGTACTGCATGCAATATACTGTACTAGTTTCAAATTTTCTTGTGAAGGTCTTTAAAAATGTACTGTGCCAATTGGTAAAGATTATGTCACATGTTGATGGGTTCAAACCCCCTAAGCANTGAAGGTCTTTAAAAATGTACTGTGCCAATTGGTAAAGATTATGTCACATGTTGATGGGTTCAAACCCCCTAAGCAAGTACAAGGACACTGTACGAATGGCATACAAAGACATGTTAATTTCATCCCTGCTCTGCGACACGTACAATGGCAACACATTATGTTCAAGATGTAAGAAAAATAAGAACCCTGGTAGACCCTNTCCCTGCTCTGCGACACGTACAATGGCAACACATTATGTTCAAGATGTAAGAAAAATAAGAACCCTGGTAGACCCTCAAAACAAGTGATCAAAGTATTTTAACACTTCCATTTTGTATTTGAAATTATGCTGGTCACATATGACTGTTGATTTCAACATGGTAAGCATAATGAATGCTGTCACACCATAAGAGATTTTTAAATAATTTTAGTAGCAACATTTTTATACACTGTACATATATCAGGTTACTAACAGCTTCAACAACATTTTCTGCAACATTTATATAGATGTGTGTTTGATGGTGGTGCAGCAACTACAAGACAGCGAAGCCCCTGCCTTGGCTGTGTCGCTTGGCAAGCTCCAGAATGCACACAAAGTAGTTCCTCCACAAGGGGGAGATGAGGAACGTGAGAGGCGTGTCCAAGTGACCCTGCTCGCAGGAGGATCCTTCCGACTGCGACGTGCCTGCCTCCGAGTGCACGTCGTCATTGCCGCCGTGCATCAGGCTCGTGCTGTAGCGCACAAAGTCCACCACTCGTGCGTGCGATGCGGGGTCCATGTCCATCGGCATTGCCGGCATCTTGAACTGGAAGGAGAGGAGCGTTGGGTCGGGGCCGCGCTCCGCCACGCACAGCTCCGACAAAGACAGCACTCTCTGGGTGACATCCTCTTCCGCATCGACGACGAACAAAGCCTGCGTGGTGAGCACCAGGGCTACGGACTTGTATCCACCACTCGGCGTTCTCAGCGTGGCGTCAGCGACGTGGAGGAGAGTGTGGCGGCCAGCAGCCAGCCCCACCACCAGCTTCCAGCCGTACTTCAGAACGGAGTTTGCGCCAGCAGAGATGCGTTCGACTGCTGGCCGACACCTCACCTGCAGCTGGGTGCTCCAGCCCGCACCGTGCAGCAGCCCCTGACCCGTGAGTGCCAGCAGCTCCGCGGCCCCGCTCAGCGGCTTGGTGACGGCACCCACGAGGCCACGTCCCACTCCTGCAGCCAGCCCGCGTGGTGATGCTCCGTCGCTCAGCATGGATTGCAAGGGGTGGTGGGCAATGCCACCGATGGCCCCCAGCAAGCTGATACCCAGCCCCGTGAGACCCTGGATGAGCCCCTCGCCCATGCCGCGGGGCCTACGTCTGCGCAGCTCCTCCGTGCGTTCTAGGTGCTCCTGGTCCAGCGAGAGCCTGTCTATGTTGCGCGCGAGGCTCGCCGCCAGCTTCGTGACAGACGACAAGGTCCCTGCAGTAATGTGCTTCATGAGCGACGCTGAACCGTGGGTCATCCCCACCAGGAATCCCCACGGTCCTTGGAAGATGCCCTGGTACGGTAGGTACACAAAGTCTCGCAGCCCTGTACCAACGGTACGCGCCAGTCCTCCTGGGCTGCCAATCAGCTCTAGAGACCCCACGACCCACCCTGCGCCGAATATTGCCCCGTACATGTAGTGCATGGTGAGCGCATGGCCGAGTCTGTACGGCGTGGTGACCACACAGCGCTGGTCAAAACTCGCAAAGTGCAATGGAGAGTGGTCGATGGCAATGTACAGCTTGATGGAGGAGCGGATGCTCATCATGAGGAAAATGGGCCTGATCGTGAAACAATTGATGCGAAGCGGAGAAGCTAACTGCGACAGGCTCCACCACACTTCTTCGGGAATTACACTTACTGACGAAATGGAATGTGGTTCCAGCAAATGTTTTGGAATATAAATTAATTTGTGTGGCAAGAAATGCAGCAAGTACTCAATAATATTAACTACAAATGTATCTTCAATATATGCACACAATGGTCCAACATTTATGTCAAAATTTTTCACACCACTTAAAATTTCACCGTCATCATTCCAGACCTGCTCAAAGAAAAAAACTACATTGATGAGTGCCTGGGAACGAATCTGATCTATCAGTCTGACTGCCGGAGTATACAATGAAAATCTGGTTCCCCTACAGCATTTTGACTGACCTGTGAAAATCACTGCAAAGTCATAACCTCCATTGTAAAACATTTGATTGTCTAGCTGCAAATCCCCAATAATCAAACTCGTGCCAATTCCTCTTCTTACACCTGACTGGCCGCATACTTCTGTTTCCAGGCAGACACTGTCCAAACTCAACAAAATAACTTCTGTCCTTTCTAACTTTAGCTTTGGAACATCATCAAACATTTTAACACACAAGCCTTGTAAAAACACTTCAAATCTTGCAATGACAAGCTGATTAGGAGATGACACAGTTGCGAATTCACATACAGTCGTCTGTTCAGCTTGGTATGAATGGCATGTAGCTTCATTATCAACCGTCCTGTCATCCACACCAATTCCACATGATGGAGCAGTCACGACAGTTTGTGAAGACATGGGCAAGTCTTTGTTGCTGAGGCGGCTTCTGATGTCTCGAGCAGATATTTCTACGTGGCTGACAGTCTCGATGGTTACGTGAGCAGTATGGCACAGCATCTCGACCTTCACCTTCACGTCGCCGTGCCTCGGAACGTGTACAAATTGTTCCCGGGACTCTAGAACGCAGAAACTAAGAGACCATTCGAGAAAGTCTTCAGACCGGATAGCAAATGCCACGTGCGACGCAGCGCCCCACTTTCCCAGGGAGGGGAACCGCTCAGACAGAAGAGGCATGCCGTAGTATGCAGAGCTGAGAGCACCAACCACGCACCACCAATCAAATTCTGGTGTCTCCTCGACAATCTCACGGTCCTTGTCCACAGACACTTGAGCACACAGCAGGTCAAACTGGCACTTGTTGTGAACGAGGAGCGGTGGATGAGGTTCTGCATGTACTGCCACAAACACTTGCCCGTTCCTCTCCTGCACGGCCAGCACGTACGCGCAGTTACCGACAGCTTCGTTCCTGCACGGCACAGTGAAGTTCTGACGAGCCCTAGCAGAGCTCAGTCGGAGCGGACAACTAAGCCCGGCGCCTCCACTGAATGCCACGTACGGAGCGAGACACTCCTCTCCGTCGTCCAGCTTCGTGAAGTGAAGGAGTGGGAGGCCGCCTTCCATACTGCTGGCTGGCAGACAGATACTTTCACCACCGGTACACACATGTTTCTTCCCACTGTTCACTGCTAAAGCAACAACCTCCAAGGCAGACGGTGAACAGTTCAAAATTATGTATCTAGGCTGGATGCTGATGACGTGCATCTCCTTGGTCACATCAGANCCATGTCAGAGACAATGTTTGCAAACACGACGCTCTCGCTGCTCTGCAGGCAGATCTGTGTGTTGCCCTGCACGGGGATGAGTCCCGTGATGCGAGGCATGTAGAAGCTGGTGTTCTGCTCGAGGCGGGCTAGCTGAAGGGCCTGGGAGGAGTACTGCACACCACGCCACACCATCTCTACGTGGAATGTGCCAGGCAGTTTAGGAGGAGAGACCACTCCACTGTGAGGTATCTGGCAAACTGCACTGCCCCCAACAACGAGAGACAAATCCGCCCCTAGTATGTTCGCAAACAGTGCCCACGGCTGCAGAGAGACCAGTAAAGTGCTGCAGAATTCATTCAGAGGTTCATACTTGACTCTCACGTCTGTCTCTGGTTGGTCCACCAGCTCCCACTTGATACCATCGTACTCCTTGCCCAGATACGGCCAGTGAGGCTGCTTGGCCGTAGTGAGGGACTCCAGGACGTCGTCAAGGTTTACTTCTCCCGAGAACTGCTGAGCAAAAAACTCTCGCTGGTCTATCATGGTGTAGGAGAGCGGCACGGGGTCGGATGCAGGCACCTCGCTATGCAGCTGGAAGGTGAGGCTGTGCGTGTGGTCGATGGTCCCGGGGCAGTAAAGTTGTTGTACCTCTCCTCTGCCCTTCACCTCCGACTCTAGGTGCACCTGCAAGCCCGGAGTGTCTATCGTCACCTTGGCAGGGGCAGCCAGATGCGAGCAGATCATGTACAGCGGACACAGGATGACCAACGCTCTGGAGCGCCGTGCGCCCATCTTCTGTACGATCTCGCGGCACCACACGCACAGGAACTGACCCTTGTCCTGCAGAGGCACTTTCACCAGCCACGGCTTGAAGTGCTTCGTGTTCTTGTTCAGGGGAATGTCACCCGACCACATGCTGTCTTGACCATGAAAACGTATCCTCAGAACCAGCTTGGAGCTGCCGTCGACAAGTATGGATGGCACCGTGCTGTTGCCCGCGACGATGAAATTCTGCACATCGTTCGGTGACTTTGTGTTGTCTTCTAGCAAAGGCACGACTTGGCATTCCAGATGTTGCACTAACTTGTTCATTATCACCAACTGCCCGGAGATAATAACTACCTTCTGAGTGGCTGACAGGGAGACCACTTTGACAAGTACATTCAACTCCTTCCTACCGCAGTCGCTCACCGGACACCAGTGCATCTCGTCGGCATCCACGGGAAACGACTCGCACCACACCCAGAGGCCTTCCTCTATGCCGACACGCAGCAGGGGCTTTGCCTTCTGAGTACGCCACACGTACATGTGGCAGTGTTTGCTCATTAGAAGGATGTCCTCGTCCGTGCCTGCCTGCCCAAACCTAACTGGCCTCATCGTGTCGTTGCAGATGACGTACTTTGTGAGGATCACCTGTTGGCAGGATGACCCCAGGGCCTGTAACCAGGACTCGGCAGAGACAGCAAGCGTGTGGGCCACCGGGGGCGCCAGCTTGAGCACCACCAGCTTAGTAACGCACGAGACGTGAACAACGTCCGTGGCCACCACCTCTACCTGTGCCGCAAAGGGCTCCACGACGCAGTGGCGACAGAGGTAGGCATAGTCCACAACACTGCAGGAGATGCTGCCCCCCAGCTGGACGAGACAGCAGCCACGACCCCGCGCCCAGTTATCCACAAAGGCTTGGCACTTGTCTACGCTGAGGGTGAGGAAGCACTGAGATTCCGGCACCAGGCTGTCCATGGTGTAGCCCTCGAGCATGGGGGGCACGTCTTCCTCTCGCAGGTGGTTGTACAGGGACACCTGCAGAGAGGACACGTTGACCGAGAGCTGCAGCTGAGGAACGAGGTCTAGGGAGTAGAAGGAGTCCACCAGCATGCATGCCGCGAGCGCCCGGGGAGACACGTGCAGGTGCGGTACATCCTCGTCATACTCGTCATCGTTGCTGCTGTGCGAGCGTATCACCAATTGCACGCGCCACGCACAGGAAGCCACTACACGAGGGGCTTGCGGCAGCTCGAGTCGGCACATCTCCTGCTCCGACAGCTGGAAGGTGGCGTACGGCTGGTAGCCGGAGCGACACTCGCACCAGTACTCCAGGCAGCACAACACCTGGTCTCTACTGGCATGCTCCGCTGTCGCCAACTGCAAAATGTTCCAACACCACCTCAACAACAACAAACCGCTAAACTACTGTAAGACTTGTGGGTTACTTAACAACTGAATTCAGCATGCATGGAGGTGAAGTGAGATAGACATGGAGCAGTGGGAACTGGCAGCTGATGACCACACCCACCACATTTCCCTCATGCAAAACGAGGGTGTGACCCACCAGGAATTGAACCTGGCTCATTTAGGCGAGGCTGCGAGGGGCCGCCGTGCTGGCCACACGACCACTACACCTCTTGTATTATGCAAGTGTTGGTTACTCAACAGCGCCAAGTACTTCATCTCGGACCACACATGACAAGCAGTGTCACCTGGAAAGGTACGGGGATGACGTCCACCTTGGTGAGAGCCCGTGGCTGAGGATACCTCCATGCCATGGTCGGAGGGTCTGTCCAGAACGCTACTTGGTACGGCAGCGGGAGCTCATCGCGACCGGTGCTCTCGGCATCGGAGTAGCGGAATGCTCCGGCTCGTAGGTCGTCGTGGTAGTGCTGATCCTGCCTGGGCTCTGCCCCAGGGGCCACCCAGGTGGAGACTGTTTCCGGTGGCTTGCCGGGGTCCGTGGCGAAGAGCAGAGAGAGACCGTACTCCTGCCACAAGTGCTGTAGGCAACGCACGTGCTCTGGCCCTACATCCAACAAGATGCAGTCAGAGTCCATACACACCTGAACCTGAAACAAGAGGTGACCTTGCTAGTCATGTATCCACCAATGCTACCTTCAAACTGTTCAAGATCCCAGTTTTTCTAATCAGCTGACAAATAACGTAACATTTGTTGTGACCAGATCCATGTCTATTCAAAACTATCTCTAGCACTTCTCAAGAGTGTGTGGGACCTAAATTAACACAGCAAGGGTTAATAATATTTTACAATTTTATGGAGGCAGATACAGAAAATCTAGAAAGGACAATCCTTGATATTTTTTCTAACAACTTTGTTAGCAAATATTTTACCAGAGTGATGTGTTTCTCCTCAGCCGTTTCCAACGGTGTAGATACTTATATGTTATTGTGGAGTAAGATATTATGAAACGTAAATGTAACAAAATAGCTGCTTACAAAGTTGGCAAAAATAGTTATTTAAGAGCATATATTTTTTTTTAGTATTCTATTTTTGCTTCCAAAAACATGTGGACCTTAACGGACATGTCTGGAGCTCCGTTATGTCCCTCATTCTCTTTACTGAACATTACTTGACAAGGCAGCCCACAGACGGAGCCAAGATTGCTCTCTGTCGCTGGGGAGGATGTGTGGGTGACCACACACACACACATCACAGACAGGATGTCAACACAGTAGCTGAGCAGGGCTGGTGAAGTAGCAGAGCTCTGTGCGTGGCGGCTATGACGCAGACAGGCAGGGAACATCATTCTGTGATAGCGCCCACACTGCAGCACTCTGCTATAAACCTCTGTATTGTCACATTCTTGTCACATTTTTTAAAAGCTTTTACCATCCTTCTTTGTTTTGTTGGTACCTATATTAACCTAAGGTTGTGAGAATATTTGCTATGCCGAAAAATAACAAAATATCAAAAATTTAATTTTTGCTTTCAGTAATAAAGATGGTTGCCAAAAGTCTTTAACAAAATTACAAATTCAATAAATAATAGTTTTTATCAAATGTTAGTTTGGTTAACTAACACCTGAGCATCAACTTCTTAGTTATTATAATATTTCTAGCATAAACAGATAAAACATAACTTGAACGGTTCCCAAAACTGTTGTGTTAAATATTTTCTTTTTTAAAGCTCTTCAAGTGTTTTATATTAGCATTTTTACTTTCACTAAGCAGTCCACTAAAGTAACTTACATATTTTTTTGTGTGTGCTAAATAGAAATATTTTTGAAATTTGTATGTATTTGGTTACACTGTAAATTATTTTACTNATATTTTTTTGTGTGTGCTAAATAGAAATATTTTTGAAATTTGTATGTATTTGGTTACACTGTAAATTATTTTACTACAATTTAAGCATACTTGCATTATGGAAGATTCAAAAAGAACATTTCACATAACCACTGGACTGTGCAGAAGACTGAGATTACTTTACATTTAAATTCTTAACTGCCTGACACGCTTCTACAGTTGAAGCTGATTACCACGTTCCCTCTTACCTACATTTCTATTATACTCACATAACAACTGCAAAAAATTTCAACAATTGTTCAGTGTGAGCGACACTCTTTCTTTTCTTGACCTTGAAGGGCCGGTTCATTCACCAGACTGCCCACCACATGACACACAAACAC